>BLKR01005787.1:0-72383 GCA_011170035.1 Teleogryllus occipitalis | reverse complement strand
GTATGTTTGTCTGTCTGTCTGCTTGTCTGTATGTTTGTCTGTCTGCTTGTCTATGTTTATCTGTCTGTCTGCTTGTCTGTATGTTTGTCTGTCTGTCTGCTTGTCTGTATGTTTGTCTGTCTGTCTGCTTGTCTGTATGTTTGTCTGTCTCTTTGTCTGTCTGTTTGTCTGTTTGTTTGTCTGTCTGTCTGTCTGTTTGTCTGTCTGTCTGTCTGTTTGTTTGTTGGCCAGATGGACTCCTGTCCATCTGGATCTTGTTGAAACTTTGAAATTTGTATATCATTCTTTAAAAAATGAGGGTACTTTACATAAATCCCCAGGGACATTTTCAAAATTTTCTCAAAATCTGCTCCACATTTTTTCTTTAAATTTCTTTTAAGAATAGAGTGAAATAAACTTATGAAGGTAGTATAGGTTCGATTTACAGGGTTAACACTGAACTTTCGAAAATGATCGAAGTTTTTCGTCATTTTAGAACTACAAAATTGAGACGGAATTTGTTGTTTATTATCAGTTCTTTCAAAAAGATCATGCATATTTTTTGGTATTTTTCGAGCAATATTACGTGGAATAAGTGTAATTAAAAAAATAACAAAAACAAGATTTTCTCAAAAACGATTCCAAATTTTATTCTTTCAATTTTTAATAGGGATGGTGCTAAATATACCCTATAAAATGATATAAACGCCATATTGATCTATTCTTTTGTTCTTTTAAAAATTACAAATATATAATTTTTAACATATCTCTCACGTCGGTAATATTTACATTAGAAGAAATTTGTTCACATTATTGTATTAATGGGTAAATGTACTTTCAATGATGTATAAAGTTTCTCGCAATCTCTACCGTTTTCTTTGCAAATGGGCTCAAAATTCCTTTTTTTCAGAAATGCTCAAACGATACTTTCTCAAAAATTGCTCCAAACTTTTTCTTGAAACTTTTTCAATCAGTAGTAGTAATTGCACTGTTTAAAATGACGTAACATTCATCTTATTATATTCTTTTGATTTTTTAAAAAAATACGCATATATATGTATATTTATTTTGAAATATCTCTCACGCCGTTAATATGCATATTTCAATCGATTTGTATACATTATTGCATTTGTGAGTAGAAGTGCTTCACATGCCTTGAAATTAAGATTTGCGAAAACTCAATTGATTGCTGTGAACAAGAGCTTCAAATTTCGCATCTACAGTAACGATTAAATGCCATTTTCGTAAAAACAGTAAATTTTTTAGTAAATTTTGCTATTTAGAATGAGGTTTTACTCTTCTTTAATAGTCGTAGAGTAATTTTTCAGTACTACTATTAGGAACCAGAAAAGTTGTACTATTATGTAACCGAGTAGTTGTTGTGTGGAAAAAAATGTACTTTGGACGGCGATAGATGGCAGATGGCAGCTGGCAGGGTCAAGTCCGTAAAGTGAGTCTACACCAAGGAAATTATAAAACTTAACTACGAGAAATTTTGTGCCATTCCGTATGGCCACTACTTCTTCTATACTGCGCACTGGGATGAAAACAAAAGACTCGAATTAGTATTTGTGAATAAATGACAATCGTATGGATGATATTCAAAAGAAAAATATGGGAACAAAATGAAATATATCCATTTATTATGTCTTTGCGCTGTATTGTTAATGCATTTGTACTACAAAGAAGTTTCAAATAAGGGAATTTAACATGAAAAATTGCCTCTTTTATAGAAACTACTGCAGTGTTCTTCTACAAGGGCATTCAAAGCCCACTAGAGTACGGCATTAATATACCAGCTGACGGATTCCGCTGTGGCCGCCACCGTGCCTGGGGTCGTAGGATGGAGCCAGGCAGCTGGATCCGAAGCGCCTGGGAGGGGGGGTTCGGTGGGCGGGGCTGTGGGCGCCGGCGGGGGTGGGGCGGGGACACATTCCAGGCGCCGCGGGGACATTCCGCCACCGTCGACCGCCGCAGTTAATTAGACCGCGGCGGCGGCAGCGGTTGAAATAGAGGGAGAGCAATAGAAACAGTAGATGGCAGGGAAGGGAGACAGTGGAGGCGGCAATTGCCCAAGTTGTAGAAGCGGTTGTTGTGACTTCAACTGTTTCAACTGTGAGGTGACGGTAATAGCAGAAGGAGCACTGTGGTAGTGGGGATGGTAGTAGGGGGGGGCTGTATGGCACGGCATTGCAACGACGGTGCAGAAACAAGAGAATAGTTGATTTTATTAGTAAAAGAAGGAACGCTGTGCAGATGTGGTCCTAATAAAACGGCAAAAGTCAGCGGCGATAACGGCTCCGGGAACAGATATTGTGAGGATACCAGATCTTGTACTGGAAATAGTAGAAGGCGATGATGAGGTAGCTGCCTCAGCGTTATTATTCGCAGAATTTTGGTTATCGTGGGCGATGAGGGCAGCGAGGGCAGGGACGGTGAGTGCGAGGACGGTGAGTGCGAGGACGGTGAGTGCGAGGACGGTGAGTGCGAGGACGGTGAGGGAAGAGGACGGTGAGGGCGAGGACGGTGAGGGCGAGGACGGTGAGGGCGAGGACGGTGAGGGCGAGGACGGTGAGGGCGAGGACGGTGAGGGCGAGGACGGTGAGGGCGGAGGACGGTGAGGGCGGAGGACGGTGAGGGCGAGGACGGTGAGGGCGAGGACGGTGAGGGCGTGAACGGTGAGGGCGTGGACGGTGAGGGCGAGGACGGTGTGGGCGAGGACGGGGACGGGACGACCAGGTCAGTGACGACGGAGACTAGGATGACGAGGATCGAAAGGGCGAGGAAGGGGACGCGGGTGGTATAGTCCGCGCCAGTAGCTCTGTCAGTGGCGATAACTGCGGCGCTGATGTTGAGGCCGACCGCTCTGGCGGTGGTTGTGAGGCCGGCAGCGTTGGCGGCTGCATTGGCGTTTGCGGCGGCGCAGCGGTTCAGTGGGCGCGCAGTTTATTAGCGATCAACCCGGCCGTGACCGTTGCGTCCTCGCCACCCCACCGTTTGCGTCCGCTGCCGCGTTATCTATGGCTAGCCCCGCCGCTCCATTATGCACTTCATGAGCGTTATCGCCCGGGCGGAGGGGAATTAAATACTTTCTTGCCGAATTGATCATCATTACTCTGGTCCATATGTTAACGGCTGAAATTGACAGGTATACGATTGCTTTAAACAGAGATTTTGTGATATAAGGCATTTATGCTTAACAACATTGGAAGTAGGGTAATTGAATTTTAGTGATTCTTCTGTTTCGTGGACATTTTTAAATACTTTAAAGCGTTCTTTCGATTATTTTGGAATTTTTCCTTCGATATGGTCACAAGGTATTTATTCTTTTACAATAAATAAATAAACAAAATATTTCATCTTTATATTTTTGTAGTTTTTGTTGTTCTCATTTTACATAACGTACGCTGTTTTCAGAAGGGCATTTAGTATTTAAAAATACTTTACAAATATCCAAAATTAATACGTCACAAGTAAGAAACGTAACCACTAATGAGCGAAAGAATGGTGCGTGTTGGTTTTGTTAGGATACGTGCAAATTTTTCATTTCCGCAAAGGCCACAATCACGAAACCCACACTACACACAAGATTCTGTCTGGCAACGATGGACTTTTGTAATTTGGCTATTCCAACTCCCTTCGATGTTCATATTTGTCGCGGTAAATGGTTGTGACGCTTCTAGATTAATGTGAAACATTTTCTGATTCAGATAAATGAATTTCCTGACATTTCGACAGATTAAGGACTTAATTATTATATGACAAACCTATCAAACTCTCCATAAATGCGCGAATCACAAAAAATTTCAAAGTCACGTTTAGGACACTTGTCTCGATTAACTAGATTCATGCACGTCATCGATCCCCACATCATGAATGCAAATGTGATTTGTTTTCACACTGCTTTATACGAAATTACTGAGCTTCTCATTATCCATGACAATAGATAATGAATTATTGGTCGTAATATGGGTGCATTCTGGATTGTTGCCTTTGTTACGATGTCAGCTGTAGTTTTCGGACACGACTAATTAAGTTCGAAACTGCGATGACAACAATAAACATGGATTGTTCATTCCTGGTCTCAATGCTTCCAAATCAGAGTGCTCATGTGATCATGAACAGAGTTTCATGAATGTCCAAAATTTGTAGGAAAACAAGATATCAGATACTGATGAATAGGGAGAGGATTTTTGTGCCCTAAAAACTCTTGAAATATACATTTAGAATATGCATTTATGTCCTATAAATTCTGAAATATGCCCTTTGGTATGCAATTAAAATTAACAATATTCTATTTCCTCTAAAAACCGTTCTTGGTAAAATTGAGAAGAAGCATGCTTGGAAAGAAAGGAAATATTTTTGTGTAAACATAATATAATATACCCTACTTCGGAAGAAAAATAATTGAAAGTAAATATTCAGCTTAGTGAAGTACATTGTACGTTGTGTTTAATTATTTCTGACTGGTTTAAAAAATAGGTTCTCAAGAATATCCTACATTTGCACAAGTAATTTATCGTCTATAAAGAACCCAAAAATGCAAATTGTGACTAGTTCTCTCGAATCAATGAACGTTCACACATAAATAGATTCTATGAAAAGATGAAACGTTTTATAGATAAGTCTCTATTTTAACTAAATATGCAAAATATGCACCCTTAATTACACAAATCTTCACGAACAGGAAGAATATGCCAAATATTCACTATCATATTAATCTATACGGCTTGTATTCAAACCAAATTTCAAGAAATTTTGCTTAACTATGCAATGAAGCATCGGAGAAAAAATATGCAAAATCATAAAAATCAGCGCCCGACTGATAAATTATGGTAGACAGTGCGAGTTTCTCTTTCTCATCCGTATGCATGCATTTTCCATACTGTTTCACCTTTAGCAGGAAAAGCATCTGAGATTTATCGACCACAATAGCTAGTTTTAGGTCTATTCTGGTGCGTGCGTAAAGGACATATATCACGCACCTTTAAAGAGAGAAATTAGACTTTTCATTGGAGCCCTAATACATAGATCTTGTTAGTGGATGTATAGACAGATCTTCCTGCTAAATCCCCGGAAATATTGCTAAATAGTAATAATTTACTTACAATGCAAATAATTAGATAATAAATTGTTCATTATTTAAAACTAGTTTGAAATATTTTTACGTGAATAAATCAAAAAAGAGAAGAAGAAATGAAGTATGTACAGTACGTCCAGTCCAGATATGAAGTATGTACAGTTAGTAGAGCATGCAAATAATATTTTTGCTTATTCATGCAAACCAAATTAATTGCGGAAATTGAATTAATTACAATCACAATCTTTATTCTACAAACATAAAGTTATTAGACAATGAAATCAGAAAATATCCCCTATGTATCCGAAACTTTCAACATGAAAATAAACGAATGCATGAACTGACAGGTTAAACGGAATTGGTTCACAATTGTTCCTGATAACATTTCACACAAAATCAAATAGTTTCATTCTACCTTCTTTTCTTTTCTCCATCTTCCCTTTAACGTCTTGAATCTGTTTAGTTATATGTTGGCCTGTGACATAATCATGGCAACAAAGTAATAGTTACGCACAGCGTAACAAAAAGTTCAGTTTTGTTGTTTGTACAAATTTATACACAGTTAGGTAATGCATTAATAATAAATTTCAGAATTAAAGTTTGTGAGAACGAAATAGAATCTCGAAACGTTGCGAATTTAGAAATTCTTTTTGAAAACCACCTTCTTTCTTCCTTTCTTTCTTCACGAGTGTTGAAAATAGAGACAAAACATTATAGATTCAAATAGTAAAACGACAATCAATGAATTACAAAGAACACACGGACAAAAATACTTTTTGATTAATTTACCGTGAATAATGTAGTGTGAACACTGCGATATGTAGTGTGGCTGCCAACAACGCGGCGAAATTATTGCAAAAGCTAAAGGCACTACGTACGGGCAATATCTACCAAAAGATCATTCGAGGGAAATAATTTGAGCGTTAGAAATCTGTATATCAGCGACTGAGAAATCTTTGCTAAGCAAATAACTCTTGTAGTTTTGATTAATAACAACAATTCTGTGTTTTAAATTATAATAGTTTCTGTCTGAATCTTACCTTCATAACAGAAATTATAATTACAATCGGAACGTTCAAAGCACTTTTCCAGACATGTCTGTTGCATGTGTATTTCACGTGGGTCAAAATCTTGTTTATTCAATATTCATGAAAAATGTGTGTTTAAATGAAAAGTATTTTCTTAGCTTATCGTTACTTCGTACATCTGTACTAAGAGTAAATAGTGTGCCTGAAGTATGTCAGAAACACGTTTTAAATGGAAGGTGAAATGCATATCCCCTAGTTACCTCCGTCTAAGCAAAATTTCCACGATACTTTTCAATGTGCATCCTTGATCATATAATGATATAAAAGTTCTATCTGTTGGAATATAATGAGAACATTTAATATATTATACTGAACAAGAGTCATAGAAATCTGCTCTCCTGTTCCGAACCGAGCCGCAAAACAAAGGAAGTACCTGACGCAATTGCGGGCGTACAGCGTTCCAATGATGGCACGGAAGTGGGAGGAAAAGGTTCGCTTCGAAAACCGATAATTACTTTCTTAAATGGTGATTATTATTTAGAATGTTCAGGATTCAATAACATAAAAAAATTTAAAAAATAGAACATAGATTACATAACTCAAAGCAATATCCGAGTCTTTATCGTAACTAGTAATGTAATTCCACGTATATTTTTCTAATACATAACATTTTTGGAGAAGAGCAGTTTTAGCATTTTAAAACAAAAAAATTATACAATTTTATGTAAGGTTACGAATTTAGTTCATCCTGAAATAATAACTAATGTTACCAAATAGATATTTGGGAGGGGTCACGTGGGAGAATTTGGACTTCGGGTTTATTTCATGTGCAGTTTTGTTTGAGAATGCTGTAAATCGTCATTATTTTCGTATATTTTTGATAATCTTATATCTCCAAAATCCTTTACTCATCTCGTGATTGGAGGCTATCTGTCAATTCTCACAATTTATTTTGTCAAAGCTACATACTGCCGTCCTTTCGAACATACTAAACACTCCTCCATTGTTCCAGCATTTACAAAAAGAAACTTTTCTTCCCAAATCGTTAGAAAATAGATAGTATCCCGCTCATGTTGACTGAAACACCGGCAAGGGCCCACAGGCAAGGCTTTCGTCACTGGCGTGATCGCACTGATTCACTGAGCGCCTTCTCACGGAGGGGACAGCTGTTCTGACATCATCGCGCCACCAGTTAGCAAACACTGGTTTATACCATCATCCCGTGGTTACTCGATAACTGAAAACAACCTTGAAAGTCTGTTCCACTCTGCTCGTGGTGATGTGCTGCAAGAATAACCATGACAGCGATGTCTACGTGTTGAAGATTATCTTTTGTATTAATTTGAGATTAATTTTTTAAAAGTTTACGTACTACTTGCTCAACAAAATAATTTTTGAAAAATTCAGATTCCAGACCAATACGGGGCCTTCGTTTTTACTTACTGTCCCTTACTATTGAAAGAAGAGAACATATTGTAATTGCGCGCCGGAAAAAGGTGAATTTTCGATAAAAACTTTTATTGCCGAGTCCTGAAAACGAAAAAGTGAATAAATCTAGTTGTTAGATAAAGAACAAAATCCTCTAACACTTAATGTAACCAGAATCCATGCTTTGTGCGTCCGTGATATCGAAAAATCGATCGATGCCAGAACGTCTGTGTGTCCGTCCGTCTGTGCACAACGCTAGCGCATAATCCGTTCAGCCGTTTTTTTCCAAAATTGATATTCCTCAATCGTTCTGGCTGATGACGTGGCCCCTGGAATTGGAAATAGCTATTTCATTTTACCAGAAATTACTTGAATTTTCGAAAAAAGATGGCTCCAATTTTTTTGATAAATTTTGTCCTCGGATATGACAATGGATGCTTAAGAAAATGGCGCAGGTCTTATTTTCGTTGAAATCCCTGATTTTGCGAAAATTACAAAAATTCAAAATTTTTCCGGATCTTCATTAATTAAAATATTGACTATAATATTTTTCATAGATGAAATCCATTTCTTAAAAACAGATCTTGATTTTAGGTCATGCTTCGAGAATATGAGTAGTTTTCGTGTACTTTTGTTCGAAATATAGGTAACTATTTAAGTTTTTTTTTTCTAAAAAGCCACTCCAAATTTTTTCTTTAAATTTTCTCCAAATATATAATAAGAGACGGTAAAAAATACGGTGCTAATCCCATTTTCGGGTATTGTTCTGTTTTTCGAAAATTGCAAGAAGTTAACATTTCAAAACTACAAAATTGAAGATAGAGATTTTTGCTTCAGGCAGGTCTGTTGTAAAAAATCAGCTCTTCAAAGAAGCCCTGTATAATGTTTTGAAAAAAGATTAGTTTAGCGTAATTTGCGCCTCAAGTGTACGCAATTTCTTAAAAACATATTTTCTCAAAATCGATTTTTTCCCTACGTATAGAAGAAGCGACGGTTAAGAGAATGGCGCATGTCTCATTTTCGTTGAACTCGCTGTATTTTTGAAATTTGCAAAAACTTAACAAAATGGAAGATAGAGATTTGTCTTAAAATCTGTTCTAAAAATTCAGCTCATTAAAAAAGGTCATGTACATTTTGAAATAACGAAGTTTTCACGAAATTTCTGCTTGACATTAATAAAATATATTCGGGTCCTCGGAGAATCCTCGGAGAGCAAGAATGGATGCAAATGATATGAAAAATAGTTAATTTAATTTTAATTATAATTTACTATTGAATATGGCCGTATGAATTCTATTTGTACTCTATTTTACAATTTATATTCTCAATGTTATGATGTATTCTATTTCAAGCAATCCGCAAAACGTAATTGAAATTTGAGCAACTATGCCGTTATGAATTTTTGAGAAATTCATTGTTGAACGGCGAGATGTGGCGGCATTAAGAATGATGATAAGATAAAGCGGTTTTATTTACAGTCGAACTTGTGTTATACGTTTACAAACTAGCGTTTTAGATAGGATTTCAAACCTGTTTCATAATCCATATTTTTTTCCGCATTGCGAGATACAGAACATACACGTGTTTTCACTGAACGAAAGGTCACTTCTCTATGCATATGCCAGCATTTCACCAGAAATACTTTCCATATTAGTCTTTCAAAAATTTAGAGAGTAGAAAGCAATACAGTAGAACGTCGATTATCCGTTTTTTAAAATAAAAATTAGGTTCGCTTTCCGGGTAAACATTTTGTGAGTTGAAAATTACCCAATGGTTTCGAAACTTAAGGTCTTATTTTACATTTTTTCATAATAAACATGTTGCTATTTTTCGGCTATAGAACATTAAAGGGTTTATTTATTTATTTATTTATTTATTTATTTGTGTCAAAAAACTGTGTATGACGTGCTATGGGGAGAAGTGAATATTGTGCACGTTTTCAAAATTCTGTGATCCCTACACTAAGTCATATACGACTTGAATTTTGAATTAATTTAAAAAAACCGCTCCGATGTAATAAAATATACTTCCAAGGATAAATCAGAAATATGTTTTGGGCTCATGCATGCTTATCCAGCATGTCCTTCGTCAAGGAATAATTCTTCCTGACGCGACAACATGGAAACGATAATTTGAATAACTATATTTCCCACTAAATTCTAGAAGACGTGCACAGATAATGAAGTTACATTTATGTCCAGAAGCAAAATAGGGGCCATATCAGCATTTGCTCAATGGATCAGGGAAACTGAACGAAAAACCTGATCGACATGGGGGTCAATTACCCGGAGGCTGCAGTACAATACTTGTTACAGGTTGTTTATACACATTTATACAGTCAAAATGGTAAATAATGCATTAAATATCACGGTTAAAATTAATGTTACTTTCCTTGTGATTCTCAGTGTAGTCTGTAATTGTATAGAAACAGTTATGCACCAGAAATGATTTCACTTTGGATTTAAACTTCTCTATCGAATTTAATCGTTTAATGTCATCTGGCAAAGTGTTGTAAAATAATCTACATGTATTATATGCCCGAAGAAAGAATAGTCAAGGTTGCCTTGCATTACAAGCCAAAAGGTAAAAGAAATGTGGGAAGACCATTGAGAAGATGGAGTGAGCAGTTTTCAGGAGCCGGAACAGACTGAACAAGTCTATTCCTTACAGTTGATGATGATGATGATGATGATGATGTGTTGTATGTGAATTTTGTGTAATGAGCTGTTGATACTGTCACCTGATGTATATGATTTCTACGTCGAGTGTTAGACATCGGCGTTTTTTGAAAATATATTCCCGCCCTTAAGCAAATCAGTTTTGACAAAAACCACTGATTCGTAAATCAACAGACAAGGGAAAGGTAAAATTCCTAGTTTAATAAAAAAAAGCTTACAAGAATCACGTGGGTGGTATTTGGTTATTATTCGTACAATTCTTTTTTGTAATCTAAAAGTCTGGGAGCTATAAGATATATTTCCCCAGAATATTATGCCATATCTCCGGCGGGAATGAACATTCGCGAAATATACACAACGAGCAGTATGAAAGCTGACTGAATTTGAAAGAATTCTGAACTTGTAGCATAATGAACTTGATTTTGTGTTCAATTCATTTAAATGGACGTTCCATTTGAGATTTGACTGAATTGAGAGACATACAAATTTTGTATTCTTAACATCAGTCAATGGTACACTGTTCATTTTCAATGTAGTACAGAATTGTTTACTTGAAATTGAAAACTGCATTAAAACGTTTTTTTTCATTTACAATTAATGTGTTTTTTCGGAAACAATTTGAAACATCTGATAGTGTTCTAATTTCGTTAGAGTATTTTAAAAGTTTATTATTATATTAGATTAGTTTGGCCACAGACAGTAGTATTTACAAATTTTAAAATAAAACAGTGAATCACATTATTATAAACTTTAAAGTTTTACTTTTCTACGCTTCTTTGAGGCGGTGTCAATATGTAATATAGCGGTAACAAATTAACGTCAAAATTACAAATCGTAGAATTTTAGTAATTCAATTAGTTTATTAGTAATAGAGTGAGTTATTTATCAACTGTGTTTGATGTACTACGACTAAGTCATAAACAAGTTGAAATCTGAATACAGATGGAAATAAGTACTTTTACCAATAATTGATAAGAAAATATTCGCGAAGCCTGTATACCAAACGAATCGCACATATTTTTGACAACACTGAGCTGGCAATAGTGTATTGATTGCTTCTGTATAATTTGCTGCGAATACTGTAACAGTTAAATGTATTCCTTTTTGTTTCATTTGTATTAGTAAGAAATAATTGCTGCTCCTGACTATCAAAATGAATGCAAATGTGCATTGCAGGCGCTTTGTTTGCATTGGTTGAATCGGACGTTTTCAAGTAATAGCCGAGATGAATAGCCCAAAAATGGCAATATTTCAATATTACCTATCCGTTTCCACAATGCGAGAAAGTATATGCTTTTGTAGCTCCTAGTATCAAGTTTTTCTTTCACATGTTTCTTTATTTGGTTTGCAGCGAGTCGCACGGGGAACGATTAAGTGAAATATTGTTTCATAGTTTGATTTGGGTGAATGCTAATTTGTTGACGGTAAATATTCGCAGCTTTTATTCCTCTATAAACAAAGGTTGCTTGTATTTTCGTAAATTTCCTCGACAAAAACAAATTAAAATTCTAGTCCAGATCTCATAGTACTGATAAGAAGACGCAAATAAACATGAAATATTTTATTATTTCGCGTTGCAATCTACGTAACAGGTGGGTGGCAATCTTCATTCTCCCTCGGAGCATCAGAACATAAAATGTTACGACGTATTTTACACTACCATTTGAAGTGTTTTATTATCCTTCCCGGTGTGTTTTACGAATCTTTCAAGTTGGTTTATATTGTCTCTTGGCGTACATTTCGAGTCGTTTTTCGCCGTTATACTATCGGAAGAATGTTTTGATTCGCAACTTTTTCCACCTGTTGTATAAAATTGCAAAATGATTTGAAAGTACCGAGCCTAAATATCCTCCATTTGGACACACTCCAAATTCAAGTTTCCTGGAAAATTTTTAATTTGTTTTCATATCATACTTCTATTAAATTATTATGTCACAAGACAGAAGCGTATTAGAAGTTGTCATAATTTCTTAAATATAAAATATATTTTATTTTATTTTAGATTTTATTTAGAGAATAGCTATTGTTTTTATTTGGTATGTAAAGAACTGTTGTTTTGTGTAAACAGTATATTATGCTATTACTGTTGTTAATGCAATAATCAATACATTTGTGTAATAAACGCTCTTTTCGATTCAAGAAAATCATTGTAAAGAATGAAATGAAAAGTCGAGTAATTCTGTTTTCATAAGAAAATATCACTGCCCGTGTCTCAAGGCAGCCACATGCCACAAACTCAAATGTTTTTGGGTTGAGTTAGATATAAATATCTAATAATCTGTTACCGGGAGCGGTAGCTCAGTGCATCAACTGATGTCACTGCAGCGCCTCTGACCGGGAGGTCCTACGTTCGAGTCCTGATGGCGGCAGGATTTTCGACACTATCTTTTCAGCTAGGTCAAATTCAGTCGCTGTCTGGAGGAGAATTCTAGCGGCCGCCTGCTCTGATCGGTAGTTTTCCGTGGTTTCTCCGATCAACACCAGGCAAATGCCGGAGCAGTACCTTACCAAACGGGCCACGGACCGCGCGCGATCTGTCCATCCTCTTCCTTGTCCTAACTTTTCCCCTTACACACACACATACTGACATTAACATGCACTACACTACCACATATTCCGGGAGACCGGTCGGGGGCTTAGAGCTTGTCTCGGCTGGGGCGGTGCCCCGCTGGAGTCCTGGTTAGGGGGAAACCCCAGTAGCCGACGGTAGGTCGGCGCCGGATCTCGCCATCCAGCGGGGGAAGATCACCGCCATCTCCCGAAAAGAACATGCACTACACTAACCGGACTAATGACCACAGTAGTTGACGCGCCCGGAAACACGAAAAAATCAATCAATCAATCTAATAATCTATTGATAAATTTTTAAAATTACATTCCAATTGGTAATCGCTAGGGGGCGGATTTTGATGACCTAAAACATCGCAAAAAATGATCAATTGAGTGTTCTTAAAATGTTTTAAAAATGCCCTCAAAGCAAAGAAAAATGACGAACAAATATGGCCAAAACCATTTCGGATAACCAACTCATCGTGTTGAATAAATTACTGATGTAATAGAGGTTTCTTCTATTCGTTAAAGTAAACTCAACTTTGAAACTTTTGGTTTGGACTGTTCTTAACGAGAAACTCTCTGTCTTTAGTTATCCCGAACCGCCAATGGCGCTGACAGGCGTTCCAGGAACCTTAGATTACATATTCACAATAGCTGACATTCTGAGCGAAGAAATTGAATAGGATACCAGGTAAAGATACTCACGATTTCTGTGGAGAACAGTTTTTGCAACTTGTAAATATTATTTGAAGCAAGTACCATTAAAATGATATTTAAAATGGATGAAATCAGCTTCAATGCATTAAAATGACGAAAAAGGTAAAAAACGACTTAATAGTCAAAATAGACGAAATATACAAAAAATGTCGTAAAAATGGGTCATTCCCTTTTGTCACAACATAAAATAAATCTCTATACTAAACGACATTTTTCTAACGTGAAAAAATGACATTCATTAACCCCCCTCCCTAGTAATGACATACAAAAATCACTATGAGGAATACCATTCGTAAACACAAGCATCTTTGGTAACAGTTTACGTTCATCGAATTGGTGGTCACTAAATAGTACAAAACTTGCAACTGTTATTAGTGGACACCGATTTTATTTACGATCTCTTAGTTATTTTCATTAATTGATTTAACGCCAATAATAATGAAATATGCTGATCTTTTATGGGAAGAAAGAGTATTTTTGCTTTTCTCTGGTATCACATGCGAAAACATCAGATTGCAGACGTGTCGCTATGTCTTTCGCTTCGGGATGGTGCCCTGATTTTGTAGGCAAGGTCACGCTTCCCTTCCCCGGACTTCAGTTTATGTCCTCAGACAACGCTCTTTCATGCCCCGCGGGTCGCCCGTAATATTACTGCTCGGAGCTTCGGAATTTTTTCGCCGACGTCTGGGATGTTTCACTGCTGACGCAAGTTCTGGATACTTTATGTCAATACAAGTGACGTACGACAACAGAATCTATTCTCTATTGGACTACATTAAAATACTAAAAGACAATTATTTTTATGAAGGACTGCAGGCAAAACCATGGTAGCCCACAATTCATAATACAAATGAAATGAATAGTACCTGATAAATCTCTGAGGCATCGAAAGTTTTGGTCTTTGGATTTGTTTCTCAAAAAAATGAAGTCAAGTGGTTCTTAAAACTAAGATTAAAACGAAATTAATTTTTCCTTTGTTTACTATTGACAGTAGCATTGCTGTTGGTGCAAAATGAGCCTCATGTGTGTTGCCATGTTTCTTGCTCACAGTCCTTTATATATCAAACAGTAATTTTACATATATCATAAAATGTGCGTTTCGTCAAATTGAGGAGTGATTTTCACTATGTAGTTGGTATATTACAATGCTATACATACACTTGAACACTCTTTCAAATATAAAATAGGTATAATAACATTAATGTGACAATGTCTCACCACTTTCAATTATGCAAGACAACTTTTCAGGTAACTACATTTTTACGTTTTACAGAAGATATAATAAACTGCTATTTAGAAGAATTACGATTTTATGCTATTTCATTCACACGTTCGATTAGACATTATGTATATTTTAAGGAATGCTGCAGCAGTCACAGAATTACACTGCATTGATTCACGGTAAGCACAGCTGGAGTGAACTACCGCTGAATATTTATCTGTATATTATCTTTTCTACCAAAGACGTCAAACTTTCGTTGAATTTATTATTTTTCCAGCCTCTTGATTTAGTAACAAATCAAATAAGCCATTTTTCAGTCACTTAGTTGCTATGGTTCCCTCACAATTTATACCCATCGCCAGAATTATATAACTGCGATGGCCTGTAACATCAAAAATGCTTTGGTGTAACATTACAATTAGTTAAATTCTTTAACAAAAACATTTTTCACAAAAACTGCAATAACATAGAATCTTATTCAGAACAAGTTCTTCAAATACCAATAATATAAAAATTCTGCTGTTCCACAACGCAACACCTGAATAGACAATATTTAATGTCGGACTTCATATTACTTTGAGCCTTGCTGTCGCATGACGTCAGGTGTCGTAAGCCGTGCGACATTGAGGATGAATTGATTGATTGATACTGATTATAGGCGCGTCAATAGTTAAGGTCATTCCTCCCGTATGTAGAGTGCATGTTTTTCTCTCCGGAGATGGTGGTGATCTTGTTCCACTGGGTGGCGAGATCAGGGGCCGACCTACCGTCGATGCCCACTAACGGGACACAGCCCCAGCCGGGACAAGCTCCCGACCGATCTCCCGGCATGTGTGGTAGTGTAGTGCATGTTAATGTGTTTGTAAGTAGGGGTGAGAATAGGACAAGGAAGAGGAAGGAAAGGTCGCATACGGTCCATTGCCCTTTTTTTTGTAAGGTAGTCTCCGGCATTCGCCTGGTGTTGATCGGAGAAACTACGCAAAATTACCAATCAGAGCAGCCGGCCGCTAGAATTCTCATCCAGACAGCAACTAAATTCGACATAGCTGACAAGCCAATGTCGAAAATCTGCCACCGTCGGGACTCGAACCTAGGATCTCCCGGTCAGAGGCACTGCAGTATCATCAGTGATGCCCTGACCCAACTCTTCCGGTTTGAATATGAAAATATAGCCAGTATACGTAATACGAGTTTAAACGGAATAAATCAAATAATCGCATGCTTCAGTAAAAATCAAAATTGTTTCATTGTTCTGGATATTTCTCGAGTTCTTAGGCATTTAACAAAACCACAAACATCTCTGACATGGTCGAAGGCTTTGTGATTTTCTTTCAATTTATACGCGCACTGGAAAATAGTAATACAGATAAGTTGGTGGTATATAAAATAAAAGTTATTGAAGTACAACAGGCCAAGTAAAAAGTTGATGGGGGAGATGGTTTCCGGACCTTCACTTAAGTTAAGGGAATATTGTAAAAGATAAGATAATTTCGTGACAATTCAGTTTAATCTCGACTCTTAATTTTTACGTTATTTTCGACCGAAAAATAATTTGATAACGTGTAATACCAACTTCTATACACACGTATAGACAGTTTAAAATATTTTTTCTTTCATTTAAAACAACACCAAAATGTTATATTTGTTGTAATATTTTATGCTTAAAGAGAGAAAATATCTCTTATTCTAGGTTATCACTATTAAAGTTGTCGTTTTGCTTGCGAGTCACGCTCTGATTTTCTCTGCCAGCTCGCTTTCTCATCATCGGACGGGGATTTGGGCGCTCAGCCCAGGCTCTCCCGCACGCTCCGGAGCGTCCCGAAATCACAGCGTGGAGTGCCGGAATTCTTCTCCATCATGTGCCGTATTTCGCTGCCGACGCTCGTAGACTCCATTTTATATCAGCACTCGTAACAGTTTGTTACAACGTCGTGTACAGTGCGTAAAGCTAATTGGTGTCTGGGTTGCGTTGGTTGCCAATAATAGGATGGTTGGGTTAACGTTTGAAAACAAATTCAGTGTATTTCGTAATAAAAGCGGACACATTTTACTTTTACCTAGTTTCAAAGCAGAAAATAATCTTGATGAACTTACATTTACACACATGCTATATATATATATATATATATATATATATATATATATATATATATATATATATTAATGTTTATATATTAATGTTTATATTTGTTTTTGATATTTCAACGGGAGACGAAAGATCTCACTTTAACGCCCACTCTGCTTCCGCCGGAAATCATTCGGAAATATATTGAACATATTAACATTAACGGCCACAACCCACGAGATATTACCCCTTTCCATGAGAAAGAGCTGCCATCAAGCCAATTGTCTTTATAACGAGTGCTCGCGAGGGAAATATTGAATCAGTTTGATCCATTACACCACATCTGTATTCGGAAAGCTGTACTGCTCTATTTGGGACTAGATCGAATACAACCGCTGTTTGGAGGAGAATTCTAGTGGCCAGATGCTCTGATTGGTAGCTTTCCGTGGTTTCGCCGAACAACACCAGGTGAATGCCAGAGCAATATCCCAACAAATGGACCACGGACCGCGCGCGATTTTTCCTTCCTCTTCCTTCTATCCTCACGTCTTACTTACACACACACACACACACACGCACACTCACAAGAACTACAATACTACACGTTCGGGATCTCGGAGCTTCTCCCGGCTGGGGCGGTGCCTCGCAGCTGGGAGATGCCTGCTTGGGAAAACACCGTTGGCCAACATGTAGGTCGGCGCCGGATGTCGTCGTCCAGCGTCCGCCACCTCCCGTGATAAAAAAATGAACTACACTTACGAGAGTAATTACTATAACAGTTGATGCGCCCGAAAATACGAAATAATTAATCAATATATCTCTCTGGGAAATGTAGGTTCAGAGGCCAAAGAAAGACGGGAGAGCAGATGCTGACGAGGTTAAGATCGGCTAGCGGCAACTCTCAAACTCGCCAAGGCGCAAGGACGGCCTCAGGTCTTAGGCGTAGCCCGGGCCCGACGGCCAGTTGCGAGAGTGCGAAGCTCGCATATCAGAATTGGTTCTGGCTTTATAAATACGTCAGAGTTATTGGCGGTAATATTTATTTACGATATAATTGTCGTAAACCTTCTGATACGTGATTGGAAAATTGCCAAACGAGACCGGGAGGCCGAGTTTGGTAACCAATTGAATATTGTTATCAGATGTTAGGACACGAATATCGTACGTGTTTTATCCACTTCGGAAAAAATTGTTAGATTTATTGTGAAATTTTGTTCTACACCTTCAGTTAGTTTTCACATTTTTACTCCCATCTGTGGCGACACTGTTGTCAACAAGAAGAGCCATTGAAATACACCTGGTGTATACTTTTCGACATGAGTGAATATAGTTCTGGTTCGGAAATATAAATAGCAGCAAATGCTGCTATAGAAACATTGTTACCGAACAAATCAAGAAATAAATATGATCGTGAGTATTAAATGTTTAAAGATTGGCTACAAAAAAGTTCATTCCATATCGGAAAAGTTTTGATTGCTTACTTTTGTGGCAAGTCAGAGGAGAAACCAAGTAGTCTTTGGACCCACTACTCCATGTTAAAGAGTACAGTATCACTCAATGACAATATTTGTATTATTAAGTTTACTCAGTTATTAGCATTTTTAAAAAGAAAAGTCAAGGATACAACACAAAATATTTTCAAAGAAGAGTGGCAACGTACGCCATTACTTTACCGCTCTAGTGTCGTAATAAAGTACATTATTACACTAGGGTGGTAAAGCACTTCATTTCGAAACTGATTACAATGGCATAATGGTTTTACTTTACGTAACTAAAGTGGATAAAGTCTTAATACTGACAAGTAACGCTTCCCGCATCGTGCATGGAGGACAGGTGGATAAGGCACAGAGCATCACAAGTTGCCTCTGCAGTATCTGTGACAGATATAAATTTCGAGTCCAGACGGTGACTGTTTTTTACCACTAGATTTGTAGGTCGAATTAAACTGCTGTCTAGAGGGGAGTTCAGTAATGGGCTGCACTGATTTGGTTGTTTTGTGGATATTTCGATCAGTTTCAGGTGAGTGCCGGAGCAGCACTTGAACACAAGAGTCATGGTACGCGCACGATCTTTCCATCCTTCCTTCATACTTGCTCTTTCCTTTCCCTTTGCACACACACACACACACACACACAAAAGCACCACACTACATCCGGCTAGTGCGGTGACCCGCTGGTGGGAGATACCTGTATTGAGAAATTCCCACGATCCGACGTGTAGGTCGCCACCGGAGCGAACGCTCTAGCAGAGGAGAACATCGCCATCATCCGAGATGTAACTAAGTACAGTTGTGGGGCAAATGGGCGTATCAGTTGACATACCTAGAAATGCGATATAATCAATCTACTCTCCATTCTATATCAATATTAGCTTCATAGCTGTCTCGTGGAAGTGACAGATACAATGGTGATGTTTGGAATGCGCACCTAACATTTATTATTACAAGTAGTATGGGAAATCGTTATGAATGCTTCATTTAACCACCCGCCTCTCGGTTGTATAACCCATAGGTTTGCACGACCTAATTCTCTTACAGCCTGACGCGGGGCTAGAGGATATGCGTTGGTGAATATTAGAACACTATTTTAACTGTCAGTTGCAACTGTAATAATAGATAACGTGTGTCAGAAAAGTCTCTCCGCACTGAACTACGTCAGGACCACCAATTATAAATTACATTTATTTTGATAGCGACCAGATCACTTGGAAACAAGAGAAGGGGACAACACTTCCAGCATGTGTTATGATTGTAGTGGGTATGCAATTTTAAATTTTCTTTGGTACAAGCTGCACAGCACCTTCACCGACAATTTCTATCGCTAGCACTCTCAATAGCAAGATGCAACTGCAGAGAGACTTTCCTGGTGCACTGTAGAACTCTGACACTATCACATTTTACCCCTGGCATCTCGGTCGCGGATGGGTTCCTCCGCGGCCACGCTCTCTCGGGCGCGGACGTGAATTTGTATGCTCCCTCGTACGCTCCGGGGCGCCTGGAAAATACACCGCCAGGGGGCGTTGGTATTCTTCTTCATCTGCAGCACTCGGCTTCAGCGGTCGCAGCTCGACAGGCGCAGCGCTTATAGAGCGATTTTCCCAAGGTTGAGCCAAAGTGACAGTCAGTGCTGGCAACATAACTGAAGGTTCTGTGGTCGTTGTGCCCTTGAGCCCATTGGACTCCTTTCCCGCATTCGTTCGTTTGCAGTTGGCTAACTTGTAAATGGCTTCGACACTTCCATTTGTGGTGTCATAGTCCGACAAAAATATAGTGCGCCGCGAGAAATAATTGATATTAGGAAGTGCAGTGTAATGTGCTCTTCTGTAAAAATTCTTTTTTCTTTATATATTACATTGAATTTCCTTTTTGTGTGATAAATATTATGTTTATTTTAAAACCGAGACTTGAATGCGAGATGCGTACTGGTGCACGTGTCCGGTTTATAATCATTTTTGTTTCTATTTACTTTCGTGACAGTTTTCTTTTACTGATTGTGAGAGCATGTTAAGAGATTTTCCACATACGTAATTAAATTTAAATATTTCCCGGACTCACGTACGTGCATATATCTCAGCGAAACTCGTAGACTTCTTCGTAGGAATGTTTTTACAGGAGCCATTAGCGCTTTACGAAGGGGCGTGAATGAACAGCTGTCGCGGCGGAGGGATACTTCTCTGAAATACATGTGATGTTCACTTGTTTTCGCGAACTGTCACATTGGCTCATCCTTACGAAGATCGTTCTATACCCCGGGGTCCATTTGCTGCCCAGTGGGGTAAAAGCTCCGAAAGCTGGTCAAAAGTCGGATGAAGTGCAAAGTATGTATAAAACCTTTCTGAGAATCTTGGGGGGGGGGGTTGGATCCTAATCTTCTTTTACGAAATTTTCCAAATTCGATGTAATAGAGCAAATAATTTACGAAAAAGGAGTTTAATTTAAAAGACATATTTGCAAAGAGTTTGTAATTCAGAAAGTTTATAACTCAAAAATTAATAAACGAATGATGAATATCTACATTTTTTATTTTGTAATATTTGACATATTACTTGATTGGTTTACATTCGTATATTGGTTTGTCAGAATAAATTAAGCGACTAAGAAAATATAATTTAATAATTATTGAGAAATATCCTGTCTCATGGCATCGCGTTGGGCTAGCCATTTGAGAAATACCCACTGATATATTTATTTACTTTTGTTGCCCCACACTCGTCAAGTTATCTATACAATGCTCTTGTTTTAATGATGATTATATTACTAGCTCTTGATATTATCTACAAATAATTATACAAATATTGTGAAGGGGATTACTTCATCAGCTATTATTAATATTGTTATTTCTTGCGTTGGGCAACGGAAGAAACATGCTATGCTCATAAATTATCTCAATGTTAAACATTAATTTATTAATTTTATTTTCAATTTAATCATGGGTTTCGACAAACAACATTTTACTTCTTACCTGTTGCATGTGGACATATCTGTTCAGAATCACAATTCCTGGAAGTTCTGTTGATTGAAACAATTAATGAATTAATGGCAACTAATATAAATTTTCAGCCTTTTCTCAAAACAATAAAAATTTAACATATATTCTTATATTTTTACAACTTCTACTGAAATTCTAAAATCTAAAAATTAATCATTTTATATAAAATAACTTCATTGTAAAGTATTCCAACCATAAACAGAAAAAATATTATTGAATTCCTTGAAAGAAATTACGATTTTTATTGGGAAAATATAATCAACTGTTCACTACTTTCTTTGTCGATTTTCATACTTCATTCAAACGATCAAGTTTATATTTAGAAGCAATTTTAATTTACTAATCTGAACTTGTCTTCCAGATTTAAAAATATTCAAAATAATGAAAGCACTCTGCAGTAGAACGGTAAAGAAGCATTAAGTACTACACATTTTATTTTAAAACTCCTTCTAGTAAGCTACGAAAAGGGAAGAACCAGTATTGTGGTTAGTAACATTAGATTTCTTCCCTGCAAAGTACGCAGTCACGTTTCTTAATGATGGATTTCATTTTAACACTCCCGAGTGTGAAACTATAATCTACATCTTAGACACACCATCTTCATATTTTTCTTTCTCTTTCTAATATTACAGTAATCTTACAATTCTCTTACATAACATAGAGAACAGTTATATTTAGCATCATGGCAGTGTTCTTTGCAAGCTTGCAAACATTGACTTATTTTTTTATTTGCATTCTCTTGAAATCCCTTGTCTTGCCTTTTCAGTTGTCCTAGTTGTCCAGTTGCTGTTTGGATGGACTGTTCTTTAGAACTTTTCTTCTTCCAATAGACGATGCCTCGGAACCATTAGAAAAACTTGTCAACCTTGTTAAACATTTTAGTTCCATTATTTCTTGTGTTAATATATATCTGAAGAGATTATTCATTGCCATTTGACCCAAGTTTTTGCAATATGTGCCAGGACATCATATAACGGATAATATCACGTTCATTGTTGTCAATTGGCGTGAAAAAAATTTAAAATATTCTTACCAACCTCTTAAAATGAACCATTTCTCTCAAGGCAACTTTCATTGGTCAAATTTTGACAACTCGCCCAAATAGAAGAAATAACGTTGAACTTATAGGGCAACATTTGTCTTACAACGGATATTTGGACGCTAATAAAGTACATTCATAACGTGTAGCAAATAAAGGTGCGAGTACTTACTTTCACTGCACACAATGGCTTAGAATATACTAATTGAATGTGGCGACGCCGAGGATGTAATCTGTTTTGAAAGTATTTTCATGTGTTAAAAATTTCTTTTATACTTCATTCTTTAATGCCTAGCTTTGTTCAAATATGTTATTACAGTATCTGGCTTTGGACTTACCAATGAATCATGGTAGCTTATACTTATATTATACTTATGTTCAAAAGTTCCCAACACCCAATGGACTTGTATATAAACCTCTATACGGGACTGGTAATATTGCCATTTCAAAATTACAATCATCGTAAAAATACTTTCAGGTATTAATCATGCGAATAGTTTCAGTTTATTAAACCTACATTTTTAACGCTTTTTTTGCTAACAAGCACAAAAATGCACATAAAGACAACCTATGTAAGATCATTCTCAATGAGTTCCAAAAATATCTGTCACAACATCTTTTACAACAACATTTGATTCTTCCCCTGATTTTCATCCATATTTTTCTTCCTTAATTTTTAAAGCGATTAAATTTTTAAAAACTGAATCTAATTTATGTTCTTCTGCTTCTCCATTTGCTCTATTAATCGTTTTGTATGCGTATCTTTATAAACATTAAAATGCGACTGTTTTGTATGTTTATGTGAACAAGTTTTAGCGTTAAGTTTATTAAGAATAAGTTGCGGGTGGTATTCATTTGAAAAGCAGTATCGGTCGAAAATTACCGTTCGGTCGTAATCAGTCGTATCAATCGTAAATTAAAATTCGAATATCCATTTGCACACTTAGAACGTAAAGGTGAGAATGCGAACGTAAGAACGTTCATTCATTCTGTAGCATTACTCTCAGTTTTATTTTCTCTATATCCAAGTCAATACTGTTCATAGGTTTTTGCAAATTTATTTTTTAAAATACGGTAGTACGCATGAAAGTTAAAATGAAATCTGCCGCGCAATTCACTTGGTAATTCATTTGCATTAACGATGGCGACATAAGTGATGCCAAAGTCTTGAAAGTAAAATTTTACCGTATGGGGCGAAAATAACTTTTGGATACCAGAGTTTAATCAACGACACCTACAAAGATCTATGTTGGTGTAATGTGTGTGTTGGTTTAATTCCCAGCATATTCATTAAGATCGCAGTAGTAAAAGACGCAAAAACACGTTTTTGGAAATTACCTTGAATCTTATGGTCGCACCCGAAAACAAATAAGTAGTTCCCCATCAGGAGACCGAGATGCGTCGAATGACAGCTCATGTGTCTGGATTGGTGCACGGGAAGTGGTCCAGCCGTGAGTGACGGATCCGCACGCGCACGCGAAACACCCCCCTCCCCACACACACACACACGCACCCACATGCACATGCACTCACGCATACTCGCAGTTATTCATATACTGTATATGGATAACACAAAAATAGAAAGACACTACGAAGACACTGTGACGTATATCCTCTTCATTAAAATGATTGCTATTCGCTGAAAATTGAACAATTCCGTTAGAGTATTCATAAAGAATAGAGCAAAACTGTATGATATAAGTGCTCTTATGGTTAGAAATGCATGTGAATTCCACTTTAGGTGACAACTAGAATTCCGCAAGTTCCCCTACATATTAATTTTCTTTATTTTATTACACACTTTAAGTTGCGGATATTTGTTTTATTACAAAAAATCCTTCAAATTTTAATTAAGATTAGTCACCATTTTGGCACACTGGGTATTAATTTGATTTAACTAATTCGATGACAACATTATATATTCTCACAAAAAACTAAAAACAATTCTGAAAGTAAAGCAAAAGTACATATAATTAATAAAAGTATAACTTTCATTTAATAATATTAAAAAACCGGTGCATTTTCACGTTAATTGGCTAGACGTCTTATTGAACAACTTGTTGAACTGTCTATGCGTATTTTAAACATAAAAGTTTATAAACGTATGCATATTTTTATTTTCTAGATATGTGAGGCTTTTAGAATTGATGTAATATATAACTTTTTAACCATTTCAGACCAATTTGAGATGTTGAGGAAAGTTACTTTATAAGATGTCTTCTTTGTAATCTATAAAACAAAAGTACATGTTTTCATGAGACCTACTTCATAGTTTCAGAATAGAAAAGTGCATACGTTAATAGTGGAGTAAATGGATACGTTTGTGTATGTTACATCATAATGATAAAATTACTGAAGCAATTTTAACCAATCTCGGTACAGTTTTAATTGACATTGAAGTATAAAAAATGCTGCCAGGGAATTATACATTTACCATTGCTACAGGTGGGAAAGTAGTAACATATAATAATTTTAAAAAAATGCGAGTATGCAACTTGACATTACATCTAAAATTGTGTCTCCACGACGCATTTTCAAAAGAATTCTTTTCTTTCTCTCTTCAGAATATATAAATATTTTGATGATGTGTCTAAGTAGCTGAATGTACAATGTTTCATTTCAAACATTTGAAATCATTAGTCTTTTTTAGTAGGATTAATATAGTTGTAAATATTATGTAAAAGGGGTACTTCACGTCGAAAATCGTTTTTCACCTCCGCCCGCGTTTTGGCCCTGGTCAGACTAGTGTGCCACGCCTCGACCTTCGGAGATAGCGCCGAGCGTCTATTTTGGAGCGCACGACCAGGAATAATAATCATGAGTCATCTGACGACCTGTTTTGGCGAAGTGGTTGAAACGGAGAAACGTCTGGGGTGGTGCTAAAGAGGTAAAAGTTTGCAGAAACTTTACGATAACGTCCAGCGAATGTACGTACATCGGGAAAAAGTTTGAGACCACACCACGAAATCAGGAATTTTGGTAGGGGTCTTAATTTCTTCTATATTGCTTTTCTATAAGTTACATTAGAACGTTCGAATGAAACGGAACATTTTGGCCTAAAAAACATGTCTGTAATGAAATCTAATCAAAAGTTATGGTGTTTTATTCATTTTTTAAGAATAGCAATATACCGCTTATATTTAAAGAGAAAAAGCTCCATATCTCAATAAAATTAGGAAAAGGGATGTGTGTAAAAGATGATTAAAAGCCCTTTCTGCTAATTTTTTTTCGGAAATGTGAGCCAAAAATGGTTACTTTCTCGCTCGCATTTTCAGCGGAGTTAAATTATCCGGTTTTGCTTTATTCTGGTAACCTTGGTTCTCTCGGACGTTACATATCCTATATAACCATATTGGTATACTTGCTTCATGATGTGTGATTTTTTCTCTTTTTTCCCCATTTAGTAGTTACGTGTTTGTTGTACGAGCTATATAGGGAAATAACCAGTGTCAGTTGACATTGTGGCACATTATTGACTTAATGAAATGTGGTAAATCGCAGAGACATATTGCGGACTGTTTGGCAAACAGTAAAACGTGTGTGCAGCAAGCAATTAAACGATATAATGAGTTTGACACTGTAATTAACAAGCCGCGGAAAGACCGACCGCGGACAGACCTGTCCCGGAAGATTTGGCCCAGGTTACTGCAATTACGCAAGAAGAACAGGAATGTTAGATGTAGTGACCTGCGTGAACTAAAAGCAGCTGCAGTAATTTTGACTTAATGATTCGCTCTGTGTGCAACAGACTGATCGATGCAGGCCTACGCTCCTATTTTGCTCTCCGTAAATCACTGCTAAATGCAACTCATAAGATAAAGCAACTTCAGTTTTACAAAGAACGTCTAGGATGGAGTAAAGAAGCTTGGGAGAGATTTATTTTCCCTGATGCATGTCACTTTGAGCTCTTTCCCCAACACAAAGATTGAGTTCATAGATGAAACATAAAAAAATTCTACCAGCCTGTATCGCCACAGCAGTGCAACAAGGCGATTTTGTCATGATGTGTGGATGCATCGCTTTACAGAGACGTGGAGACGCAAGGTTGTGGATGGCGCTATGAACAGTGTCACCTATTGTGTGACCATGGAAGCGGCGATGTTGCATTCAACTCAGAGGCTGCTAGGAGATAATTACATTTTTCAGCAGGATAATGCCCCATGCCATAGATCGAGGATGACACAGCAGAAGAGAAGAGCATAGAGTTGCTTCCCTGTCCACCCCGTAGTCGTGTCCTCAACACTATCGTGAATTTATGGAACACGATATCCTACAAACTAACTAAGCACTAGCTCTGAAAAGGAACAGAATTACAATTGGCAATTCACAAGTTATGAGCACATGTGACTCGCGAAGAGTTGATTCACACTGTGTCTGAGAGAATCAAGACTTGCTTCTAGATCAGAGGTGGTACAACAAAGTACTAAAGTTTGTATTATAATAGAAAGTAAAATATATGATTATATAACAAGCAGAAATAAGAAAATGACTATCGTTGTGGGTGGTCTTAAAGTTTTGTTTTTCGAAATTTTCAGTGTATGTGGGAAGCAAATTGCCAGAGCCTCAAAATTCCATTCTCTATGTGCGAGGGATCAAGCTTCGAGTTTTATAATTTCTAAATTAGCGTGTTTTTCAGATTTGTATAAAAAATGCCTCTCCATCTTTCAAATCGAATGATGAACATTTAATTTCGAGGTCATTGTCATATTTGTATATTCTTGAAAAATGAATGTACAAATATGTCAAATATTGTCAAATAATTTTATTATAAGTTTCTTGACAACTTTAAACAGTTTTGAAGACAATTGTTTTTAGTAATAGGCCATTAAGAATCTATTTCTCTTTATCACATGCCTACGCTTTGATAATTAATTTTACCTTCTTACGAAACTTAATACCCATATTTCCATTTTTCTTTATTGTTGAGCTTTCCTTATTCTCACTTTTTGCTAGACTTTTCACCCGACTGTCATCCATCTACTCCTGAGTTGCTTTTTCTGGACCACTCGGCGACTACCAGTACTCCGCTGGACCGTTCTTCCTTGTGTAAAGTGCACACATTCCTCTCTAAATCTCGCGCTGAGAGACCTCTTTCTCCAGTCTCGTTATTTGCACTTCCATTGTCCTGAGGATCCCATCAGCTCATCTGGGGTCTTGTTTCCTTTTAACTCCTTAACTTACCAATTATGAAACGAAAGATGGTAAAACAAAATTCCAATTTTTGTTATTATTCTTGTTAAAAACATGAGAATACTCGTACTTTTAAAATTTTGAAAAACTTTAAAGCCCGAATATACTCGGGCATTTATGTTAAGTGAGGGATTAGGAAGTCAGCTATCTCTATACTCGACTTTCATTTTGAGATTTTATTATTTGTGCTTTACAAGTTCACAATAAAAAAAACAATTTTAGACACAATACATTGTCTGGCTCTTGTATCCTCGGTCACAGAGAGGTACATGAAAAGGTATCGACAGAAGTACTTTTGAAAGAATGAATATTTCAGTACTTAATTAAACTTAACTATTGTTCATCTTATAGGTCATGTCCAAACGATTCACCCTACGTGGGGAAAACAGTAGTAATGCACGACGTTTCACCGCTGTATGTGCCTTAAAATCACCTAAAACATGTTTGCTTAGAATTCTTCTAGAATATCAAGGAAATGTCTGCGTAAAAGAAGTGCCAGTAGATTTGCCTTTGCATGAGAAAGCAAATGAGTTACCGGTCACCTCAATAGGTGCCGTAAAACTCCCCCAAGAAGCTTTCCTCTGCCTACTGGTTAAGATTTCAAGTATACTCCCCATCGTTCAACTTAATTTTGAGTTTAGAACTACAATAATGCTGACCCTCCAGATGGGTAGGGCTCATCCCAGTAATACTTAAAGTCTTAAAATTACCAACCTTGTCCTACCAACTGTTTTTTCTCCAGACTTATTTGTCTCTTTAATTAATTAATTAATTAATGTCTCTCGTAATTTAAAATATGTTTTTTTATTCAAACGTACATGAAAACTCCCTCATCATTTATATCATTACTGTGAACCCATCAAAATCATTCACCCGTTTTCAGGTATCTCGAAAAGGCTTATGGGAACTGTTATCTGATATCATAATAACGTTCCGGATGTAGCATATATGCACCGTTTTGTGCAAAACGTAGAATAATTGTTCTGTCTGAAATTTGTGTGTGGCAAATGTTACGCAACTCGCGCTCCGAGGTCGTAGGTTCGCCCAGAGGCCGGCAAGGAGCGGTAGGACGATAACAGGGGCGCACGCCGCGGCCGCGATGGCTCACAAGCCCTCCCTCGCACGCGGGGGTGGGGGGAGTTGAGGCTTTTGATTGATTGATTTTTTCGTGTTTCCGGGCGCGTCAACTGCTTCAGTCATTAGTCCCGTTAGTGTAGTGCATGTTTTTTCTCGGGAGATGGCGGTGATCTTCCCCCGCTGGATGGCGAGATCCGGCGCCGACCTACCGTCGGCTAGTGGGGCACCGCCCCAGCCGGGACAAGCTCTAAGCTCCCGACCGGTCTCCCGGAATATGTGGTAGTGTAGTGCATGTTAGTGTAAGTGAGTGGGGAGAGGATAGGACAAGGAAGGGGAAGGACAGATCGCGCGCGGTCCCTGGCCCGTTTGTTAGGGTACTGCTCCGGCATTCGCCTGGTGTTGATCGGAGAAACCACGGAAAACTACCGATTAGAGCAGCCGGCCGCTAGAATTCTCCTCCAGACAGCGACTCAATTCGACATAGCTGAAAAGCTAGAGATAAATATCCTGCCGCCGTCGGGACTCGAACCTAGGACCTCCCGGTCAGAGGCGCTGCAGTGGCATTGAGGCAGAACAGCTTGCCAGGGACGTTCGGATTCTACCGATTCGATTTCGGAATCGATCCTTTTCTTTCGATTCTTGCGGAATTGGCATTCGATTATCTTGCATCCGATTCTTGCTGCAATGTATTCCAAAATACCGTAATCGATTCAAATAAATACGTTTTTTTTTTTTTTTAAATTCTGTACAGTACTGGGGACTGGAGCCCTCGCGGATTGTCAGCGTGCTCGCTTTCCATGACGCGCTCAGTTGCCGGTCGGACAAGATTATAGTGTGCGTTTCCCTTTTCATGTCCCAGTATACGTTGCTGTGTGGCGACGAGGAAACACTTCTCAGGTTGAGAAGACCTGAACACGGTGTAGGGATGCCTACGTGCCAATCACGCGTACTTCGTAACACAGATAATTTTCTCCCCCATACGTCACATACAGTTTTTGACTGTTTTTTTGACTAAATAAATAAAAGATTTCATGGCCGTAAGGCCGGTACGTCGCTGGTAGGCCCAGGCTTCGGCAGAGGCAATTGCACCAAAGTACATTCTAGGTACTGCTAAAGAATGATTCCATACACTGTATTTTCCCATTTTAAGGAATGCGTTGTGATGTCTTCATAAAAAATAACATTTCAGTATGTGTGTGCGTCATTCAGAGAGTAATATAATCTTGTTTTGTGGGGTGCTATTTGCCAATAATTATTCTTAAAGGTTTCACAATCTGTTTTAAACGTAAATAATTTAATGTTAGATTTATTAAAATTATTTAATGGCAGAACCATTACGCTTTCAAGCAGTAATACCGCATGGGTCAATGTACCTCAAGTATTCTTTTGTGACCAAGCCATACTAATAATTTCGTGTATGTAATCTCGTAGTAAATTACTATCACTAATTATGCCAATTTCATTGATAAAAAGTAGGTAAAAGGAGTTTAAAAGTAGAGGAAAAAGAACTAACGTCTTTTGAGTCTAATGCTTAAGAAAGTTCGAGGCGAGACTGCACATCGCCAATGCAGACGCATGTTTTCCCCTTTGTCTCGCAAAGTTGGCTGATGGCGTATGACACAGGCCAACTACAAATGCTCGCTAGCGTTTTCGAGACGTGTCCCCTTTCCGTGCACTGATCCGTGTGCCGAACACACGATCTTCCCTCGACCCGAGCTCTCGCTTCGTCCTTCCGCCCAAGCGCACCGCCTTCCGTGGCCCTGCCAGCCCTGGCGCTGCCCCCGCCCCCTGTCCCCGCCCCCCGCCCCCGCCCCCCGCCCCCGCCCCCGCCCCCGCCCCCGCCCCCGCTCCCCGCCCCCGTCCCCGTCCCCGGCCACACCCCCGCCTCCCGCCCCCCGGCCTCGGCCCCCGGCCCGGCCCCCGGCCCAGCCCAGGCCCGGCCTGGCCCCCGGCCTCTCCCCCGGCTGGCCCCCGGCCCGGCCTGGCCCGGCCCGGCCTGGCCCCCGGCCCCGGCCCCGCCCCCGCCCCCGGCCCCGCCACGCCCCCGCCGGCGCCGCCACCGCTCCCGCCGCTGCTCCCGCCGCTGCCGCCACCGCCGCCACCGCCGCCACCGCCACCGCGCCGCCGCCGCCGCCCCCACCGCCGCCCCCGCCGCCGCACCGCCGCCGCACCGCCGCCGCACCGCCGCCGCCGCTGCCCCCGGCCCTGTTCCCGCCCCAACACACTGCGTTCCGGTGCACGTCGTGGCCCCCGCTCCGGGCTCGCTTCCAGACAAGTTTCGCGCAACTTCCGACAGAGCGCGGGCGCCGGATTTGAGTGCGCCGGCACGGCGCTGCAGGCTCGCATGCCGAACAGACGGAGCGAAGACCGTCTCGGGAAGGGGGGCTGACGTGTTTCTTCCATTTCCTTACACGGTCGTATGCTCCTCCATCCATGGGTTTCTAAAAAACTGCGTTTATACGAATGCAAAAGTTTGTGGCAGTAACAAGATAAGCCACGCTAGCCATAGCAACCCACCCGCGTTTCGCAATGTCAATATCTCGAATTTAATTGAGATGTGTCTCATGCTGTTACTGTCTAAAGTCCTTCATAAACATAAGGAAGGCATAATAGAAGCAAAGCAAGCCGCATTTTCAACAAAAATGACGTATTAATATTTTAAAATTCTGGAGGCTTGCTGAGGCTTGTGTTGTTTCTCTTGTTACACTCGCAAGCCCTTTAGATTAAATGTACATTTATGCGAGAAGATTTTTAAGAATTTAGGGATTCAAAGAATGTTCGGGTGTGATTAACATATGGTCATAAGAAAGAAGCCTGAAACTCAGTGTAAATGTGAAGAAAGTTTGGGAGAAGAGAAAAGTTTGTGTTTACAAAATAGATCCAAACTGTTTCCTACTGTCTCTCTGAGCCCAAGTTTGCAAACTAAAGTAATATTTCAACTGTAAACTTATTTTCACTTGCACGTTTCTTTTCGCATATCGTCTTGATTTATGTGAAGGCTAACGTTTTTGAGATGGACAAAACGTGTAAACATTTGCGAGGTTGCGGACTTGTCCGTAGCTTTCACATGATTCTGCGCCCCAGGTAGTGACTGGGAGGAGAAACATTATGAAAAAGATTCTGCTGGGTTCACATTTGTTGCAACATACGGTAAGTTACGTTCTGTGACGTAGCGTGACGATTTCTTAGCTGCTCACCCTATCCGCTCGAATGATGCTTGTTAATTACCTATCCCATTAATGATCTATAAACAGATATTGGCCACTGCTGCATAGATCATGCGGAAATGAAGTGCGAGTTTCATTATGAGTGCTATTCAACGATTGAGAAATTTGATGTTGGGTAAACGGGAAAACGAAACGGATATGCACAAAGTAAGGTAAACCTTATTTAAGGTTAACCTTATTTAAGGTTTACTGTTGGAGACCTTTCTGAATGTGCAGCACATTTTTATACCTAAAATGCTACTGCATGAAGTTGTGGTAAGAGAATTGTTAGGAAGACTTCAGAATATAACACACACTAGGGAAATGGAGCGAAGTTATGACGTCAAACAATCATTGGCGTGACGTGAACCATCCTCTGTAAATTTGATTCAAAGAACAGATGAAATTGATGTAACAGTTTATAATAGGAAGTAGCCTACACTGTCATTTCATTCACTGTCTTACTCGCTCTTCGGTATGTTTTTGTGGAACGTTTGCCATAGTGCGTACGTCCGATTGCAGCGCGCTAGTAGTATTGACACAAAGATGTCGTCAAAGAATTATTGTATAGTGGTCTGAAGCGAAAAATGTACTTTGTAACGAACAATTGTTCTTGGCTGAAGGAACCACCAAAACGCTCTCTAAAGCAATATAAACTGTAATGAAACTATAAATAAAAATAATAAAATACGATTGGAAGTATGACGGTCTATTCAGACGCGCCCAATATTTAGACATTAATTAGAAGAAGGATGCTTAATTTTCTTATGTAAACATGGACGAACAATTGAAAGTGCATTAGTGGAATTTTATTTTCGTTAATTTAAATTGCATTCTCAAGAGCGAGGCTCAAAATGGACTATGGAAATATCATCAAATAAAAATAGGGCATATTCTAATAAAGATATGTCGTAAAATCATACTGTTCAAAATTAAATAAGGTTCATAATAGTAAAAAAAACATTTCAATATTAAAAGAAGACAGTCAGATGTTCACGAAAAGCGACGAACAGAAACTATTGATATGTATTGAAATAAAGAAAACTAGTGTTTAAAAGGGGATTACGAACAGTCCAAATATTTTGGAACATTTGTTGGGGAATTATGGCAAGGTTTATTAAAAGAAATTAACGTAAGAAGAAAGCGAAAATAAAGTGACTCGGCGCTTCATTTCGGCGCTTCAACCATTTAGTTGCAGGCGGACGCGCTGCCAGCCGTGAAGAGTCCCTTTCTTCGGTCGTTGCCCCTTCTCGTCTGGAGGGTGGAGGAGGGTGGAGGGTGGAGTCAGGGCGCTCCCCTGAGCTGGCCGGATCCCTTTGTTGGATGAGGCCGTGGGTCACCGTCCACCCTCCAACTCGACAGCCGTGACGTAACGATGCCGCGACAGCTCAGCTTCCAGTTGTGAGACGACCGCGTGATATTTATCGATTAACACTATTCCCGATTTAATAGAAATTACGCCACGTAATTAAGAAAAACATGCAATACTAGTGTGACCGGGTAGAGAGAATAATTACATCGGCGCACAATAGAGTGTTCGAAGGTTAACGAAACGGACTCTACTAAAAATCAAATTAAGAACAAACTCAAAACTTTGGGGGCAATAGTCCCAAACAAGATACTCGGGCACTCGCCTGTCTCTCTCAGGTCGACTAATTTTGTGGGCAACAGCCCGACCGATTCTCTATCGTGCACCCTCCCGAACGCATCTGATGACCGGTGCTAGCGAGCTTGCCCCAGGCCTGTGTTCTCCCCTTTTCTTACCCAAATGCTCTAGAAGAATCTGTAAAAATTTTGAAAAAGGTTGTGTGATTGGCCAAATCTTCCTACGCCTTACTAAATTCTCCGCCAATCGGTCAGGACGTGTTATAGTTAATCTGAGTGGTAAAGTGGGAAAATGTTCAGTGAATTTGCTGTGATTGTTTAATAAATACATTAACTCTATACTCATATAGCACTTGCTGTAAATAAACTTACTGGGTGGGCCGCGACGCCACCGAGTCCTGGTCTTCGAAGAAATCCTCAGGGAGGGACCGTGGCCGTAAGGGTGAGTTAGCTAAACAAACCCCTCCCTCTTCTGGGCGCCGCCATGGCGCAGAAAGTCGCAGCTGCGCGTTGCTAATTGACCCTTCGCCCAGCAACCGGCTCAAACATGATTGAACACGTATTTTGAGACACAGCTATGAAAAGGAAATTATACCTGTTTAAAGATGAGATATTCGGTATCGTCACAATATATATATATATATATATATATATATATATATATATATATATATATATATATATATATATCTGTGTGTGTGTGCGTGTGTGTGGAAACAATGACAGAAGCTACTTCTGGGTGGGCACTCTTCTACTTCATTTGGCGCTGTAAAAACTTAGCGATATTATTTCCGTAATAAACAGGCTGTGAAAGAGGGTATACTATGAGGTGAGGTGTGTAGTCGTCTCTAATTGTTGAAATAAGTTTTATACAAGTGGATTTGGAAAACGGTATGGTAAAAAAGTAGAATAACATTTATTTTTGATTGAATAGGAAGTGAGAGTAGTAATGAGGACAAACCAGCATGAAGGGCCAAATGTGGGAAACGCTGAATTAAGATTGCGAGCGAATGGAATGGGTGGAAAAACGCCTTAACCCCGTTTACAGCGTTTTTCCTTTTTGCTACTTGTGATCTTTGTTAACCTTTCGTGTATAAGAATAACTTACTAGAAGTTCAAATAGTTAATACTAAAATACAGGAGAATGCAGGGAACAAGACATGTTGCAAACGACGTTGCTCCAAGAACTCCTTGAAAGAATTGTCGTAAACTGCTTCCGCGTCAATTCGTTGTGCTCATTGTATTTACTGGTTTGGACATGATAATTCGTTTTTGTTACGTTACCTAACGCAAAACTCAAGAGTTGCAAGTGTGATTTTTCTTGTGTTTTTTATTTTGGTGATAATTATTGTACTGAATTAAATGAAAACGCGTGAGAGAGAAAAGTATCCTCGAAACTGGTTTTAATACATTTAAATTACTATCAGTTTCGTATATAAATATGCACAATGTAATTATTTTGTTAATTCCGAAGTCTACCAAACATGTAAATCATGTAACAGAGTTTAAAATGTCTTAAGAACGTCTTAAATGAAAGTATGTAAATAATCAAATATATAAAGAACAGCTTACTGTTACATTGTTATCTAACAACATAAGTTATATTAAGAAGTTATGCTATGTTTACTTTAGGGATTCAATTTATTTAAATATAGGGGTTCAAATGCATTTCCAACGATGTTAACATAATAAATTTACTTTATGTCACATTTCCTACCCATGTAGGAAACAATGGTGAAATCACACGTGAAAATATTAAATTCATTTTTCTCAAAACTTTTTCCCTGAACAAAGCCGTTCTCCTATCCAACATTTCAGTTGGCAGTGAATCGAAAGGGAGTGGGTGAGCAGTACTTGATATGAGGGATGTTATATTTGGCTGTGATACTGAGCTAAGCACATGAGTTAGACGATGGTTACAAAGCAGAGGGCTGTCGAGTGATGTTTCTAAAGGAGATATTGGAGACACGATCTGTAGAATGGAGGAAACAAGAGGTAGAGAAACAACATAGTGTGTTGCCGGGAGATGGCGCTTCGGACATGACTCTCAGCTTTGTGTGTATGGTCGTCTCGAGAGACCCCTGTCAAATGATGTGTGGAAGCTTATTCCTTGCTGCGCGGTTTGCAAACGAGTGGGTGCCGTGTTGCTGAGTTTGAGACCTCTCGTTTTCTAAAGCAAAATAAACTACTTCCTGTAATTTTGTTGCTGGTATTAACATTGTTTTACAAAGGAAAGCAGAAAAAGAATATTTCTATTTTTGTTCATTGTTTACACACTCGAAAACACGTTTATCAAAAGTTTATCAAGGAAGAGTTGTGATGAGAAAAGAAATACAATTTTCCTTTCAATGCTGCAAAATTTTATATATATGCACTGACACAAACATAAATCGTTAGAGCAATTGTTTTTTTTGTTTTTATTATTTGAATAAAAAAGTTCTTTGTGATTTTCATTGAACTAAAAAAGCAAAGCCAATTCCATTCTTTAATATAACTCAACATGATGAAAGGACATATGGTATGATGATCATTTGGTCTACCTCTGATGGGATCCTCGTGCATTCCAATTGGAATTAGTGGTGGGCCCATGCTATTTACTGTCCTTATCATTTTGTCATTACTACAACACAATTGCCTTGCAAGGGAGATCCGACGACGGTCGTATTCAGATTTCTGCCTTTAGAACTACGGCCATTCCCTCTGACAATGCCAATCCATCTAAAACTCATGCGTGACGTGATAGAAGTTTGATAAATAGATGCGATAACAGAGGTCGACTAAATCTGTTAATTCTATTAGCTGTTATGCGTCATGTGTCATTCGACAATTTTTGCAATACCACTTTCTTACGCGAAAATGTCGCACAAGTACGAAATACTATGATTAATTTGTTTCGAGTGACTTTTCGTTCCTCTGGTTGCATTATGTCGATATAACAGTACAGTGTTCCGAAAACAAATAAATCCACACAATCTTTTTGGAAACGGAATGATGAAATGTATCTCTTGCTACAAGGCTCCCGTGTGTTCGTAACGCAAATAGTACGTCTGAGGAGGAAACTCGGCATTCGTTTTTGCGGACGGTGTCGGGTGAAGCGCTGCCCCGCCCGCTCCGCCCCTCCCCACCCCCCGGTCAATTGGCCCCGCCCTTTGCCTTTCGCCCCGTCCCGCTCCGTCCCGACCACCTTGCTCCGTCGCGTTCTCTCCGCCCGCCCTAACGCCCCTCCCGCCCTTCCCGCCCCTCCCGCCTCTCCCGCCCCGCCCGCCCCAACCCACCCGCCGCGCTTTCCCGGCAAGCCTCCCCCGCCAGCCTCCCCCACCAGCCTGCCCCGCCAGCCTCCCGCCCCAGCCACCCTCTCGCTCCTCACACCCCTCCCCTCTGCCCGTCGGCACCTGCCTGCCTGGGCCACCCGCGCCGCCCGCGCCGCCCGCGGTGCCCCGCCCACGGCGCCGACGGCGCTTCCTAGAAAGCGGAGCGGGAGCGGAATAGAAGTCTCCGCTGGGGCGACGGAAATGTGCGCGCGGTGGCGCAGTGCGGAGCTGCACACAAAACCCCACGCGCAGCCGCACGAGGACGGAGGTCAGCGGCGGCTCCTGTTAATACCAATTTCTGATCGGTTGCTTTTAATTTTTTCATATACTGCGAAATATTATGTATAGGAAAATATTTCTAATGCTGCTGGAAAAACGTGCTGATTTTTTGATAGAAAAGCAGTTTTTTGCGTGCTTCATATCAACAAATTTTAATAGAGTAAAATACACTTAAAATTTGTGCAGGTCCAGTTTTCTGTAATTTTTAAATTTCCCCAAAATTCCTCAGACTCATTACGTCAGTTTTCAGGATGACGAGAGAGTGTCCATCATTATTGCTAAATATTGGCTCAATAATTTGATACTATTTTGAACTGGACTATCGGTCAATTTCTCATCAGCATGTAGAGACGTCTTGAATTACATATTTGTCCCAAATGGTGAGTCGGAAGACTTACAGAGTGGATGCACTGGCATGCGGGTTTAAGAAACAGTTTACCAATTACTACAGTAAACTCACTTTAACACGAACTCGCTGAACAGAAATTTCGCCGCGACAAGAACAAAACGTTGCTCCCGGCAAGGGATTACGGTTGTCCGGGTATTTATAATACTGGAATAACACGATGTTTTACAACACGAACTGCAATAATTCCGGTCCTATAAAATTTGTGTCAATAAGGGTTTACTGAATTTTGTAAGATAAACTCTATGTTCTTTTGACTTAACTGTTTTATAGGTGGAATAAGTAGAGAATCACACTGCGATGCTCCAAATCTTTCATAACATTGTTTATCATAATCACCGCTTTGAACAAGAACAACTAATTCTTAATATTTCATTGCCAAATTTCGACAAAGAAATGTTACAACAATTGTGAAATTGTTTGGATTACTTGTTAAATTGTCCTCACAATAAGCCAATTTTTTCACAGTTAAAATCATGTCTTAACGCACATCTCGTCAAGTGGATTATTTGACCTTTAAGACCAGGGAGCACACTGCGAAGCAGAGTGAAAAATTACTTTCTCTGTGTCTGTGGAAAAAAGAGCGACGCGATTTAAAAAGTTACGTGCACTCCCTGGCGAAAGGGCGCTGTGCCCCCGAGGTCTACAAGGCCGGATGCACACCACGTTAGGTGGAGTTTCACTTAGAACCTAGAAGGTCTCCTACCTTTGTAGACGCGCTGGAGTTTCGTTCTTCCTTGTTTTCAACTTTCCTAGCCATTCCTGGCAGGTGTGTTTCCTAAGTTTTCTCAAATGCGTGGAGAGTAAGATTCATGGAAGTTCTTTGAGACACGAGCATTCAAAGTACATTTTCATGTCCTTAGTTAATGAACACATTAGGGATTTAGGAATGCAACATGTGCTATTTCTTTCTTTTTGTGCAGTAGAGCTTATTAGTGGAATAAATGCGTGTCACTTATGTAAGAAAAACGGAATGTAAGGCTTTTTTCAATCAGTATATTTCACACATATTTACAAAAATTGTAATCTGAGAAGAATGCTGTAGTATTTTTTTTTTACTAACTGAACAGAGATTCCTGAGCAGCAGCCGTGTCCTGAAACAAAAGAAATTGTGCATCAGTAACTTTTATAAACTAAATTGCAAAAAGCACTTTCTATACACTGCATTACTTATAAATTCGTTGTAAAGTTGTTTCTATTTTCATGTTTATGAAATTGTAACGCTACATAAACTTATTATAATGGTGCAAATTAACCGTATAAAATAAATGATTTTATTGGTCTATCGACTGTTAATTGTTGAAAACTGCGTTTGTAGGTCATTCACTTGAAGCTACTCACATATTAATGCAAAATATCGTAAAAACATTTTTACAATATACGTAGTTCAACGCCTGCTAATATGTGCTAATGAGAAAGTTATGTTTTCAATGAATTTCTTCTTATCGGCCTTATCCTCTTTAACAGTATTAACGTTCGCGATAACAAAAAAACAATTCTCTAAAATTACAATGCTGAAAAACGATAAATATTGTCGTCATATTCAACCTTAATATTCAAATTATGTAAGATAAGACCTAACTTCTTTTCTTGGATAGTAAAACGTTAGTACATTTTGTTCTAAATGTAAATAAATGTTGTATAAACATGTAATTTCTTACTTCTTAACAAAATAGGCCATTATCTTTTCTCAAACTTCTAAAAACTAGCACAATTTACAGACCAGTAATACATTTTTCTATTCGATTCGATTCTTTTTAATCGAATAAATTATAAATATATGAATATACGATGACTTTATAGTTTTTATGAGTACTAATCACGAAAATAATATTATCATATCTTATATCGTGTCCATCTTTCAGCACAAACTTTTCAGTACAATAAGTGTATAGTGGCCCATATAAAAGCTTGTTTTATTCTCGTTTTGTGGGAGGTATCTTCAGTTGAATGCGTTATTTAAGGTAGGTTTCTTAAGTCTATTCACATTTTCTAAAATTGTCTCCAAATAAATTTATTGAATTTTTTCTTCTTGACCAAAGTTTCTAAGCAAAATATTCTCGTTTATAGTCGAATGGAAGAAAATTAAAATCTAAAATGACAGTGATTAATTTTTTTGTTTGCGATTTGATTTTCTATTTGATGTGAACACCTTAGTTGTAATTAAGGTTACTGGTTCAGTTCACACAAACCTTTTCTTTCTTCTGAAAATGAAGTCATAATGGTGATTATGACACATGTGCTCCAATATATTCATATTAGCAGTCGTGAAGCTCTTTCTACCGGCCATAAGTGTGCTATAACCACATATTTTCGCATCGTCGTTGATAAAATAACTTAAATAGTTCAACAGTTGTGAATATTTAAGACACCTTTCACTTTCGTTTAATCCAAAGCCGAGTCATTTGCATTTGTTTGGGTCTGTTTGTTTTTGCTCGTACGGAGCGAATTGGTGATTCGGTTGGTTCCGTGCCATGGGAGAGAACGATTTGCAATTCCGGCTCGAGCTATTCTAGTTCAAAGTTGGTGCAATTTAAATAAAGAAAAGGGAAGTACGTGTTAAATGGGATGCTCCGCGCAAGCTAGCTAACTCTCCAATTGTTTATTTCAAAATAGGACATCGTATAAAGTAAACGTCAACTTTTTTCAAGCACTCAAATTCTCGTTTAGTTTCGGAGAAGTAATTTGGAAAATGCATATAAATTAAGCTAAATTACAAACAAAATGCAAATAAAAATTAATTCATTTTGGCAAATGTTTCTTGCATTTATTATTAGGCGATTTTTATGTATAATTATACTATAGTTTACATATATTGAGAAAGAAACATGTTTTATGATTTTAACCCATTGTAAGCTATTAATTTCACGTTATCACATAGCTCACACATTTAATAGCTTAATGCAGCTTATACATACTCCATTACATCCTATATTCTACAATGACAATTATTTATTGCAGTCGATATGGCTTGCCTCTGAAATTAGCCAAAAAGAAAATTATTGCTGGACATATTAGATTCTATAGAGGGGTTACTAAGTTGAGAGAATGTAGAAAAAATCTATCATCGAGAATTTTACATTTTTACTCCCAAAAGAATATGGTCCGAAGTTTTTATTCATGAACTAATAGCAATTAATTCTCAATGCCGGAACATTTTAGACATAATTTCGAAGTGAATACCCACTTTAACTGTGCTATTTTCGAACATTAATGTTCCTTCACTTAATCTACTTGGAATTAAGAAGAGAGCTATAATGAGATAAGTTGCTAACAAATATCTGCAAATCTGAAGAATTAAAACCAAATATTATAAATACAGCAGAGAGAAAAATAATGATAATACGGACAGAAAAATTGAAATGAGTAAAACAAACTGAGAGAATATGATGTATTTTATTATTTTAGTATACTCGTGTAACAGAGCGAAAAACAGAAAGAAAAACTCTTCTCTGAGAGTGCAGCAAGAACTAAAACATTTTAGCGACTGCACGGCTAACCAGGCCAGGTAGCTACGTTATGTCTAATAATTACTTGTATTAAGCAATTGTGCAAAAATAAAAATAACGAAAATAGGAATACTTACGTCACCAAATACGGCGGCGTACATCTCATCGGGAAAGATGTAGTACAAGACGAACCTAAGGGCTTTGTACAACAACCCCGTGAGGGTAGCGACGATGTTGTCGCTACTGGTGAAATCGCCCAAAAACGGGATCTGTCGCTTCTCCCGGGACAGGAGGTGAGCCTTGGGGTGTGCCTCGACCAACACGGCGACCATCATCAGCGCCACCGCCGCGACCAGCAGCACCATACGCGGAGAAGCGACGCGCACCATGGTGAAGAGAGACGTTGGGCGGGGTGTGCGGGTTGGCTGATGTCGCGCTGGTCACTGACTGATACCCGCCAGCGCCGTCTCGCGCCTATAAAAGGCTTCGCGCTTTTCCCTGAGGTGCTATCCGCTGATGAGTCACCGTCTATCGTAGTGCATGCAGGGTCGCGCCAAGGTTACAATACAATACTGCGTTTTCTCCAATTGCTGATTAGGTCGAAGAAGATATATCTTTCTGCCTTTTTTCCTGCCGACGGCAAAAGAAAAATTATTTGTAGGTAAAACTGCTGTGACATTGAGTCAGGTATCCAAATAAGTCGATGATATTCACTTTCTGAGTGGCCGGTATTCTGCCGTTCAAGGAATTCTGTTGGGAGTTATCGACTTAGTAGGGTAACAAATGAGCCTTGCAAGCATTTACGTCAACTTCTGATTGCATACTAATAGTTTTCCGCTGGAAAATATTATACTGAAAACCATTTGTGTGTATTTATTGTTGCAACAAAATTCACTTTAAGGAATAACGTTCATTTTTGTATTTTAGGCAGTTTTCCTCTTCCTGTACACGAGTTAGAAATGTTGCAAAATATTACTTAATGTTTTCTGGTTTGTAATTCGTTTTTGTTTTGAAACAACAAATGTAATACATACTGTATATTTCGTATTAAAGAAGAAGCCGTATTAAAACCTGAAAAAACGTTAGCGTTTTTTAATTTGTAGTTTTCTTTTAATACTTGACCCAATATTGCAGTAATGCGGAGATTAATGCTTTCTGGTGCCAGCGTAATACTTTTTTGTTGTGCACTTCTCTTGGTTTACAGCGTTGTAAGTTGACAAGCGATTGTATGAGAATAGTTAAATTCCTTTGTTTTAATTTTCTTTATTTTTGTTGACGCTTAAATACATAGCAAGCTGATATTTTTAAGTACTTTGGGACAATTCTAGCAAGAGTTAAAAGTTGACATCTATACACTAGAGCACATTAAACCTTCTAACATGTACAACTACGTTTAATTATATAGTAAATAGATATAGATTGATACTGAATATCGTAATTGATTTTTGTCCTTTTGAACCTTACGTATAATAGATATTCAACCTTTATAAGAAATAACACTTATTTTAATTGGGCAGGGATATATACTTAAGAAAACCCGGCAATACGACTCTATTATTTTGTACTTGGATCCAGTAGTGTTTGGTGAAGGTGCATAATACTATATAAACATATGAATTTAATATTTTCGTGTTGTAACAAAAAATGTTTGTAAACCCCATATACTGGCAATATGGTAATGATTATTTTGCCATTGAGTCAGCCTAGATGTTTATCTGTAAGAACCTCTGACATACGTAAATTCCACTTTACTTGGGGAGCAGAAATATTAAATTAATATTTTAGTTTTGAGAGGACTTTTTAACTTACAGCTTCAACTTTATAAATTTCCCAGAAATGTATCATAAATAGTTCGGCTGTTTCGAAGCACACCCAACGTGGGGGGGGGATAGATTCACTACCTCGAGAAAACCGAAGACAACGAAAACGCGCGAAGGACGGGGTACGTTGAATGTGTACGAAACATCTTGTAAGTTGACGCTTCGGAGACAAGTGGACAGTCACAAACCATCTCGAACTTGGCGACGATTTTCCTCAATTAACATAAAAATTTGAGTATGCAGTAGGCATATCTTCCCAGAAATTTAAGCATTATACTTTTCTTAATTTTGTAATTTTTGCTTTAAATGAAAGCCAGTGGCCTCCAGATGAGTTGCTATTATTAATCAGTTTTATAATAAAACAATTTATTGTAAAAATATCTTAAAATTAATGCAATGAACTCTTATCTGCCCTCTTTTGTTAACTACGTTTTTTGTTGCTATCAAAAGCAGTCGATGTTTTGTCTTCCAGCGTGAGTAAATGTGTGCACGTGTAAATGTTTAGTTATCCTAGCAAAGAATGTGTTTTTTTAAGTTCTAAGATTGATTGTTTTTAATGCAAAGATTAATGGGTGTATAGCAATGCAATGATTAGCAATCGTTTGATATACGTGTCTTTCAAAAAATACTGACGTAATTATAGTGAAATTTAATGTATTAAAATCAAGAATTTCCTGCTATCCACTACAACATACATGAAAAAGTTTGGTAAACATTAAACATTTCAATTTCATAAACATGTTTAACTATGCCGACCTGGATGGTCGAGGTGGTTAAGAGCGCGTACCGTCTGAGCACTTTGGACCGTCGACCCCCGCTTTGGGCGTGGTTGTTTATTGTTGTCTCCCATTTATGTGTTTTGGCGGAGGGCGTCGCGTTCTGCTGACCCTAGAACAGAGGAGCCTGTAGGTGTGTTAGTGTCTGGAATATGAATGAACAAATATGCGTTCTATCGGAACCTGACGGGTAACCGGCAGTCAGCTGGAGGAGAGCCATAGAAAAAAAGGTTTACCCCTATGTTTGCTGTGAATAGTGATTTTACTGTTCGATAATTTGTAAATCTTTCTAATTGCATTACTTTAAGAATAAGTACTGAATAACATGATACAGTATTTTCAGGGAATTTCAATTTTCCGTAAACTGATGTGCTGTATTACTTTACTTTTCTGTTGTAACTTTTCTATATTTCTTCCTTGTGCCCGAAGTAATTGAAATGGTTCTGCTAGTTCTGTTTCATCTCTTGAACAACTGTCTCAGTCTTTCATTATAATAACAAAATGCATCCAGATTTACTCAAAATTGTAAAGTTTTACAGATAATTTCATAATATTTATTCAAATCAGTTATTAGAGCATCTCTTACTTATGCTTGCCCTTTCTGGGTCGGTGCGGCTAAAAATAACATAGATAAAATATGAATTGTACAAAACCAATATTTAAGGTGTATCATTAAAGCCCCTTGGTACGTTTGAAATCAACAAATCAGAAATGAACTGCACACAGAAAACTTAAATATTTATATTAGAAGATTACGTGTACATTTTTTAAAGACTTAGTAAAAGCGAATTGTGGCAAAATATTCACTGTAGGTCGCTCGGCAGAAAACAAAAATCAGTTCATTGTTCCCAAAGGAAAAACTACGTCTCTCTGCAGTAAACATACTACTTGAAAATGAAGAAGTTTTTTTTTATTTATTTCCACCTGTTCGGCATTTCTGCCTTTCAGGGATGTTAACTTTTTACAACATCATGATTTGTCATTCCTTCTCACGCTAATTGTCCTGATTGTTACAGGCTGTTTTCAGTGTTTAATTTTGGAAGTAGAGTATACTGATGGGGAATTTATACTCGTAATAGTCTTGAAATAAAATATTTGTGATTTAATATGTTATATTAATAGTTGGGAACTAATGTCGTTGAGTATTTATGGAGGTCTGAATTTATCCTTGGGAAATCGTGAGCATATTCTGTTTGGTTTTGGGTAGTTTTTGCCAAGTTTGAAGATGGGCGTGGCTGGAGATCCTGAAAGAATATCGAAAAATTTTTGAGAGGATTTTAGTATGTATTCTTGTATTGACTCTATTCGTAATTCTCTATAAAGTTGCTTATTACTAATAAACCAGGGAGCCTTAGTTATTTTTCTTAAGCATTTATTTTGAATGATTTGCAGTTTTTCAATATGTGTTTTTGCTGCGTTACACCCAATTGGGCAAGCATACGTGATTGTTGGTCGTAATATCGATTTATAAATTGAAGTTCCACATTCAATGCTTAGAGCTGATTTAGAGTTTAGCAGAGGATACAGTTTAGCAATTTTTGCGTAAGTTTTATTTGTAATTGTTTTGATGTGATCTTTCCAGGTTAATTTCGAATCGAGCATTAGTCCTAAATATTTAACTGAAGTTTGTTTGGGTAGCTATTTTATTATTGAATTTGAAGAAGCTCTGAACAGTCAAACACACAATTAAACAATAGTTTTGCAAATTTAGATTCAAAAATTTTCAAAAACTTAATGAAGACAAATCTACCAAAGGTAAGAACGAGCTGCGCATGAAATGAACTTTCTATCTGCTTATGCTCTGTCCCAGTTTTTGGAATATTAGATGGAAACTGTAAAATCTGTATTACTGACCAGATAGTAAAAAAAGTTAAAAAACTTCAAAGTTCCAACTGCAGTTCAATTTGAAAAGTTTGAAATTATCTGGAATTTTGGGATTAAGTTATACCCGACTTTACGCTTAACGGTTTTGGTATTTTTTTACTTACTGTTGCCACGATTCAAGTTCATGCATGTGCTCGTGTTTGAACAAGACGTGACAAAGTAACTGTATGCGTAATTCGTCGTTTTTCTTCCGCTCATTGTTGTCCAGTGAAAATATAGTGCATCGAAGAAATTGTGTTATAATATTGTAGTTATTTTTATTATTAACTTGTATAATTATTGTAGAATTATGATTAAATTATTATTGTAGTTGAAGACCTCTGGCGTTTCTGGTTTATTGGTTTATGCGCTGAAGGCTCCGTTCTGCTCGGCTTCCGAACGGTCTTTAAGCTTCGTTGACCAGGTAAAGCCCGGATCGAGTGCGTACGGTGTCGGATTTTCGACCCAAGCTTCGTAGATAGGCCAAATTCAACCGCTGTCTCGAAGAGAATCTTGTATCTGCTAGCTTATCTGCCTGGTAATATGCAAGGTTTCTCCTGTCAATATCTGACGAATGACAGAGGAATGAAGGAGCCTGAACAAACTGGCCATGGACTGCGCATTAACTTTCTTTACACACCCTTGACGCTTCACCTGCTCTTATTCACAGTTACATTTGCATCTACCAAACTTAGTGGGAGACCAATAGGGAGCTTGTCTCAGCTGGGTCGGCTCTGCTTGGGAAGATACCCAGAGGGGGAACCTCGCAAGTCGTCGCGTAGGTAGGCGTCAGATCTCGCTTTCCAGCTGGGGAGTAGCACTCGCTGGATTTGTAAACCCATTTGGAGGGGTAACACTTGACGAAAACGTCCATTACACTTACGAGATTAGTTATCTCTGTAGTTGTTGCACCCGGTAATATAAAATATAATCAATCAAGCGACTATAACCAGCAAAATGCGGTCCCCCGGCGAAAATGCCTTGCATTTCAAATTTTCACCGGAGCAAATGAATGGGTATAACTCAACGTGGGGAACTTCCATACATTTTTTGGAGGCTCAAAAGTATTTATGCAATGTTTGACATCAATCACTCTGGTGGTTAAAAAAGGCATTGCAAACCAAATATACACCCGCACGTACAATCATTTTTATACACTTCGATTATAATTTACATGTTTCTCACTGGATATATTCCTAATTTAAGCTTACCCTTGAATTAGGCGTATTGTAGAGATTGGATTATTCACAAACTGCTGCATCAGGGAAAAGAGTGTGCAGGAATATATTTATTTCCTGTAGTAAATCATATGGCAAATTCTTATTGGAGATGTCTAGAACGTGGATTTTAATGACATTTGTTTTGTCTTTTCACTTTAGAACACTGCCTTTGTAACAGAGATAAATTTTATGTTATGACAAAAGAAAATGACATTTTTTGCATTTTCATCAATTTCCACTAATAAGACATTTTTTACTTTTCCCGTCATTTTTAAAGCATTTTTTCTTGCATGAGACTTATTTGAAATATTATTCACGAGATGCAACAAATTCCTGAGTAGCCTATTCGATTCATTCTTTCAGAAATTATGTCAGCAGTTGCGAGTTTGTAATCGAAGGTTCCTGTGATGTGTATCAAGGCCATTTTCTGTTCGGCCGATTTTGGGATAACTAAATACAGAGATTTCCTGGTAAAATACCGTTGAAACCAAACGTTTGAAAGCTGAGTTCACTTGAACGAAGAAAGAAGTCTCGATTACATCAGTAACATACGAGTAATCCTTGATCTGTTCATCTGAACGGGTTATGATAAATTTTTTTACCTGTGCTCTTAGGACATTTTAAAAACATTTTAAGAGTATTTCATCGATATTTTTGGCCACATTTTAGCTCTTCCAAATCCGTCCCTTAGTGATCGTTAACAAATGAAAGTCTTCCAAACGTTTAATTTGCTTAAACTAGTATTTGCACCTTTCGTTATTTTTACATTTGCTTTCCGTCTTGTTGCCTTCGCCTCTTGCATCTCACCTGCAATGGCATGCCTCCTACGCGTGCCCTTCGGCCCCTGCGCGAACACGCGTGTGTCTAACGAGCGCACGCGACGCGCATGTAATTAGCGCGTGCCCCGCACTGCGCAGCCGTCGAGTGCGTGCCTGTGCGTGCGTGCGTTCGTGGGCCGTCACCACCGGGCAGCGCATGCGTGATGGATGACCGCCCGGCAACAATGGAAGCTTCTAGTTTACCGGGCGGCAGTTGGCAACCTTGGACGTGTTCCCTGTGCGACACAACACAGACACACCCGTGTGCGAGAAAGGTAATGTGCAAACATACATGACCAGGGTAAGATTTGAACCATCAACACTTTGCACGGAGTTGTTCTGTGCGTACGTGAACGTACCGGCACCAAATGTAGGTGGATGAAGGTTTTCAGAAATGACCCTTACTCCATATGGACCACCAGTGCGTTACAGTCGACGAATAATTTTGGAATGTTTCCAAAAACCGGATTGCTCTTTGTATCGAACGCCTCTTTCATGTCGTAAGCTTATTATTTGCGTAAGCGGTGAGTATTCTCAGTGTAATACAAACACCGTGATGTATATTATTCTACCACATTTACAAGTACTATAGGGCTCCTCGGTGGGTGAGGGGCTAGCTTACTGGCCTCTGAGCCCCTAGTGCGCGGGTTCGATTCCGGCCAAGGAACCCGGATATTCGAAGGGCGGAAAATCCACAGTAGCCATGTCACTCTTGTGGCATGTAAAAGAACCCTGGCAGGATGCCCGGCAAAATTAAATCCCTCCGACAACATCCCGCCCTAACGAGATCCCACTTTCTCCCAACCAGACAGTTCCGATATAGTTAACTGAGCCCGACATCTGACGGAGAAATTGAGAGTCAAATCCCAGGCGCAGACGGGACTGCCCACGGGGTGCGCCTGCTTAGATAAAAGTCCCCAGACCCGCGTCGGGGGTAGGCTTCGAAGGAAGCCTGGGTCGAAACTCGGGTGCGGAACACTGCCTACGGGCAGTCTCCCCGCAAGTTAACCCATACGAAAATAATACGAGTACTATACTGTAGTAATATGTGGTAAACCTGTAGTTGGTGTGGCATTTTTGTACCAATGGTACCACTTCAAGAAAAACATCTACTGTTTGTAGTCGTATGATGTTAAAATAAATTTAAAAGACTGAAACGGTTAATATTGAATCCTTTAATCAAACAATTGCTATTATACAATGGTTATGGGAGATTTAGATATTTGACATTGCTACATACTACAGCACAAGTGATTACTTCTCCATCCTATCCTTCACACATGTTTTGCGCATTTTATTAGTGCATTTTTAGACATATTCTGGCAAAGTACACATGACAAAAATGTCTTCCTTTTTAATTTTGGATGGCATAGGTAACATGTCTTCTTTACATTCAAACGTTCTGCTAAGCTTCTACCTGTGTGTGACATAACTAGCATCTTGACTAGCATCTCCACTGTCTTACACGGAATCCACAATATCATAATCCACCTCAGCATCATTCATTGTTTCAATCTCAAATTCCTCAAATATCGCGTCATCGGCGTTCATTTCATAAAGAAAACGTTTTTCCGTTTACGCCTACGAGAGATTATCTGAACTGTACAAGTTGCAACACGTAAACTACAAAATATAGTCAAATTAATAATACGAAAATACTTACGTAAGCGGTGTCAGCGGTATGAGATACCGCGTGATGGCGAAAATAAATAATAACTAGACAAATAAATTAGGAGTGCACTTGCGTCTTTATACACGATCAGACAAGGAATATCGCGAAAGGTATAAGGGAGGCTCTGAATTGAAGAAATCCCGTGACGACTGCTAGACAAGTTTCAGCTTGTCCGCACTGTATCTCATACCGCTCACACCAACTAAAGTTAAATCGTATTTCTCATTTATCATTATATTTGCCACTAGTGCAATTGTACCTTACGATTACCTCCTGTCTGAATAGGTTCTGGAAACTTGCTCCCAAACTCGAGTATTACGATTACAAATGCAGTTTTATATAGTTTTGTAATAATTGAAATGTTTCAGATTCAGTTTCTTTCTTTATACTTCCACTTTCTTTCTTCAAGATAACAAACCAATTTTTTTAGTGCTTTAGATTTTTTAGCAAATAACATGATTCTATGTGCCATGTATTCAGTGGAATTTGCTAAGAAGTATTGTAATTTTGACCAGAACCTTATTTCTTCAATACGATCGACTGAGAACTATTATGAACGTCAATACAGGAATTTTCAATATCATTTCCGAGATAGGATTTTTATCCAATCAATTGAAAATATAATTTAAGTAGGAAAGTTTAATTTATTAATGGGAACTGTATCATAACTAATAATAAAAATACAATTGTTGACGTTTCAGTCAATAATCGGACTCTTCTATTCCTTTGAAGGCTAACACCGAAGATGGGGCGATTTATTGAGAAATATTGAATTTGGTACCACACGGGCTATTAACACTATTAACTATTTTCTGACTCCCATGTTTCCCTCTAGAGATCGACACAACCATCAACATGGCATATTTGATCTATTTCTTGCATTGTTTCATGACTGAATTGATGGAGTACGGGATTCATCAAACTATTTCATTTTGAAAGGCATCTAAAAATAACTTTTACATGTCATTCGAAGAATGTGATGGATTTTCTGTCGTTTTAAAACACACCGTTCTAAGCCCAAGTTGAACCCGCCAACTCGGATTTCAGTAAGTAAGTATGCTATAGCAGCCTAAACCGCCGGGTTCGTTTACTACATCAATGTTCCATTGTTTATAGGAACCTTTACGCTTCAAAGTTTCCTCGTATTTGTACGTTGTACAAACGTACAAATTAGTGAATGAAGAGCATCTGTGCACTTGATTCACTAATTTGCGTCCTCATTGTCCGCTCTGCCGAATTGAGAACGACGTGATTTGCAGTGTGATGCAGGCGGTGCTGCGGGTAGAATGAACTCCGGAAACGGCAGCGGTTGCGTTACTTAGGGAGGTTGGGGGGGGGGGGGTCGAAGGTAGAGGGTAAGAGTCAGCAGCGAAGAGGGCAAGAGCGACGGCAGCGGGCTGTGGTTTGAGGCGTGGGTGGCGGGAAGATATCGTATTGGGGAGGGGCGGTGGAGACGAGGATGGCACAGACACCGGTGAGAAACAGCAGCTAAAGGGGTGACTAGAGCGATAGGACAGCGCAAGAAGGCGGCTGGCAAGGAGCGATCTGGACGTTGTCGTGAGATTTGGATCCCGTGGAGATCAACATTGATGGTCACGGTAAGTTCCGCAACGAGGAGGACGTGAATAATCAGGGGGAGTGTTGTGGAGTCTGTAAAAAGAGGGTAGGCGGGGTACAAATGAACGGGGATGGTGACGTAGTACCAGCGGATGGTGGCAGCGGCGATGGAGGATAATGTCATGACGCAGTTGGGCCCTCGGCGAAAGCGAATGCGGAGTGCAGTGAAAACGGACTTGGTGGCAGGGCCGGGACAAGTGGCGAGGGGTGCTACGTCGGGCGTAGGTTGGGTGGGGGCGGTGGATAAGATTCTCAGGAGGGCGGTCAAGGCCACGAAGAGCAGTGGCCGGGACGGTGGCGAAAGCGGCGATGGAGGCGATGGTCAGGATGCAGTTGGGTCCGCAGCAAAAGCGAAGGCGGGGCGGGGTGAAAATCGACGGCAGCGCCGGGATAAGCAGCGAAGGGTATTGCGCGGGTTGTAGGTTGGATGAGGGCGGTGGATGCGATTCTCAGAAGGGTGGGGAAGACCGAGGCAAGGGCAGTGGCAAAACATCGGCAAAGGGGGTGATGGAGCCGATTCTCAGGAGTTCGGCGCAAGCGGCGACACGAGGCAGGCGGAGTGGCATAGCATTCAAGAGAGCGGTGACTTAGTGATAACTCGAGAAGGAAGAAGAGGCGAGGGACAGGGTAGCAGAGGTGTTATCAGATTATCAAAGGGAGGGAATGGGGCAGTAGCAAGGGCAATGGTATGGGCATTGTGGGAGGAACAAGGAGCGATACGCCGGTGAGTCGTGGGTGGCAGTGAAGTATCTGCGAGGTTCGCGGCGGAGTTGGAAAGGGAGCGGGGTCGGAAGAGGCGGCGATGCGGGTGTGACCCAACGCTGAAGAGAGTGTAGTGGCTGACGTACGAGGAGGACGAAAGCTCTGTTGCGTTTGGAGGATTAGTGATTCCTCTTTATTCCTCTATCCGCTTTGGCAGAGGAGCTGCAGCGTATTATGGTTCTCAACAGGAGCCGGAATGTTGTCGGCGAGGAATGGAATGGAGCTAGAGGTGTTGGATCTAGGAATATATCGGCAGAGGATGACCTGCGCGCATCGTTGCCACCAATGGGGGCCTGAACTCTTCGTGGAATTACTGCTGGACACGATTTGCATAACATTTTCTCGAATTTCCAATATTTATCGTAATTATTATTCGTAGGTACTCTTAAGAAAAGCTATGACGGAAGTATACAATTGTCATTATCCTGATCACTTAAGCTGTTTGCCGCTCTGCTGAATATTACTCGATTGCATAAACACTCGAACATTAAACATTCGGCAGAGCATGTTATAAAATACCGGGTTAATATGAAATCTTTCGAAAGAAACCGAAACACAATTTGAGATGTCCGAAAAGAAAACGCTAGACAATAAACTGTGAAGTTCAGTGAAAATATATGTTTAAACAGACAATTCCTACAGGTAGATATTCGTTCAGTATGATTTGGAGTACAAGAAATAAACGATATATATATATATATATATATATATATATATATATATATATATATATATATATATATATATATATATATATATATATATATATATATGCGCGTGCGCGTGCGCGTGCGCGTGCGCGTGCAATTTCGCAAATACAGAGAGTGAGCCAAAACGTGAACATCGGCCATCTTTGTAAGTGTACGTTGTTCTATTTAAGAAATAATAATCAAAACATTTGAGCCGTTTTCGAGAAAATGATGTTTTTAAATTGCATGTAATTCATGCAAAATTGCGGGAAAACTATTCATACTTTGAGAAAATGGCACACGTCTTGATTTAAAGATCTGCCTTTGAAGAACTGATTTAATGAAGATAAAAATCTGTATATTTATACTGCAGTTGAAAAAGGACGCCGGAAAAAGTTTAACTTTTTCAATTTTCGGAAATTGAGTGTGTTCCACGAAAATCAGACCAGACTCAATCAGAGCAGACACCAGCTAAGTTACTGTGTTGAAAGCGAGTACTGCCTGGATGAGAATTGTACGTTATTTAGACGTCAATGATTACGAAAACAATCTTGCTGTAACTTGCTCATTCGAACATTAATACTCGTATAAACTATTGAAAATGTTCTCCCAAAATACTGAAAAATTGAATATACGTCTTCAATGGGTGATTATTTAATTTGAATCATATCCTTTCTTACAGTTGTAACTCAATTCCCATTTGTGTACTTATTTCTCTACTACATTTTCGGAATACACGAGATACAAAAGGTAAAGAAAATTAGAAAATGTCTCAATCCAACCTTCTGACCGAGATTGAGGTGCCATTTTCTCTGATTGGCTTCGTGACGTAAAACCTCCGCTTCTTCACTATCTTTCTGGATGCTTTCTCATGCATAAAATTTCCCTACGGTTACAAATTTGCATAAACCCTTTCCCTGCCTCTTCTGATTTCCGGGCTGAGAGAGGTCGTTCACCCACATCGGTAAGTCCTATTTCGATTTCAGATTTTCCCGGTATGGGATAGTATCACCTTTTAGCTAACTAGAGAAGATTAATTCCTATGCAAATTCCTACGAAGTTCGGTTTGGAAATGCTCACATTTATTTCCACTTTATCTTCTAAATTGGAAATACGGTATAGGAGTTGGTTTCTGAAGTAATATTGGAAGAGGTATTTTAATAATTGATGAGCTTCTAATAGCTACTCACATCAACTTGTCGCCTTTCTGATGATTGATATTGTAGTAAAATTTATATTTTTTCAAAATTAATAAAAGTACACTATTCATATTGTGACTTTATTACAATACAAATGTTTGATTGGTTATAAACACGTTTTAATGACCTCTTTAGAAAAATTTCCAATCTCCTGTTGTAATGAGATATCTTACTTTGCTAATTTCATAAAGGTTTATTCTTACTCCAAATTTTCTATAGAAGTACTTATTACTCGGGTATCTTTTGGGACTCATCGATTTTAAAAGCTGCTCTTGAAGATATTATTTTCATATTTTTATGTATATTTTCATTTGCGTGAATTCAGGAAACTTTAAATTGTTTTTATTCGTTTTTGACTGTGACCACGTGCATGAGCTTGCTTCTCTGAATTTGAAGAGTTTGTCTACATTTACAGCTCATTTACTTAAATCCAGTTATTTTCAATTTAATTATTCTTCGTTGTATGCATCAGTGCAACTAGATAAATTGATTATTTCGAAATTCCGGTCTCATCAAGTAAAATAATGTAATAATCGTAATCTATAATACAATAAGAGTCAAACCAAAATAAATAAAATAATTAGTACGCACTGTTGATACTGTCACAATAGTCAGTTAAATGTTCATTTTTAACGCTGCTCCGGAATAAAATCATGAATGGGAGATTTAGTTCACAACAGACCTACTGAAATTGTTATTTTTGTAATATGTGTTACATTTACTTACTTTTTGAAAAGTATTATTGTGGTTGCAGCACACTTCTTTGTTTATTTGGCACACTTTAGTATAACACATGCAATAATTACTTAAATTAAAAACCATTTTTCAATTTTAACAAAAAGCAATAATTTATTTTTTTTAAATAAAAAATAAAAGTAATAACTGAATAATATTCAGTGTCTTAACAAATAACCGAACTGATCAATAAATAAATGTATAATGATACATATATAGATAATGTACAAAGGATAATGGATAATGTGTAATAATCGGTGGGGGATACTGTCAGCCCATCGCCTGACTTGACTTCAGCTAGATAATGCTTAACTTAACTTAACTTAACTTGCGCCTTCCTATGTTGGTCTTTTTTTAAGTTGTTGCCCTTCTTCTTTTTCTCTTCTGAGTGACCTTGATTATTTTATGAGATTCGTAATATTTTCAAAGCATTTGGATACGATGTTTTGTAATAACGGATACTTGTTACATACCTAAATTGTGCAACTAGATATTCTCTTTTTCAATTCATTTCCAGAAATGGTTAGAATTTAGAAAAAAAATTGGTTGCAATTACCAAAACGTATGTTCAACTTGTGGAGGTAAATCCTCACCTAAAATTGATTTGGATTAATTATTGTCCCTTAGTAACAAAGATATTTTCTGCCATCCTGTCACCCTCATTCTCTTTGAATTAAAAGTGGTGACCAACTAACTCGAGTGAAAAAGTGGTTCCGCACCCTCTCCTGTAAAACAATTTAGTGGGATAGCGCACGAAACATGCGTTCGAGTGACGGCGCCCGTTCTTCCAGTGGAGAGCCCTCCAAGTCGTCGGGCCCTTTGCGGGTGTGAACTCCTTAGCATTGTGAAGGGGGGGGCGGAGCCGCACTTCAAAGCGCCGACGAGCGGCCTGCAGCACGTAGCGCCGCGAGGGAACGTGCTGCGTAAAGCTTTCCCATGTTCCCGCGAAGAAGACCACTCAAGACTTACACTGCTTACGAAGGCGGGTGGCGTGGGCGACGGCAAGGCCGACCGATGTGGGCGGGGGGGGTGAGTGCCAGGGCGGCTTCGAGGGGGGGAGAGAACGAGTGGGGACGGGGGAGCCTTCGGGGTGAAACCGCCGGGAGTGGCGTCAGGGGGTGGGAGCGTTTATGGGGCGCCGGCAGGCCAGGTAAGGTGGCGTTGTCGACGGCGTAGGCAGGGGCGGCGTAGGTGGCGCGGCGGCGGATGGGACAGTAGGAGTGACGGTGGCGAAGAAAGAGAGGGAGGCGAGGCGGAGTGACGGGGCGGGGCGTGACGGGAGGGCGGGGGCGTGACAGGGCGGGGGCGTGTTGGGGGCGGGGCAGGGGGCGTGACAGGGCGGGAGCGTGACGGGGGCGGGGCGTGACGGGGCGGGGCGTGACGGTGCAGGCGTGACGGTGCGGGGCGTGACGGTGCAGGAGGGCGTGACGGTGCGGGGCGTGACGAGAGTGTAGGGGAGTGCCGGTGCGGGGAGTGACAGGGCGGGAGTGACGAGGCGGGGAGTGACAGGGCGGGGAGTGACGGGGCGAGGAGTGACAGGGCAGGGAGTGACAGGGCAGGGAGTGACAGGGCGGGGAGTGACAGGAGCGGGGGTGACAGGGGGCGGGAGTGACGGGAGCGGGGAGTGACGGGGCAGGGCGTGACAGGGTGGGGCGTGACAGGGCGGGGGCGACGGGTCGGGAGCGACGGGGTCGAGAACGACGGGGTCGGGAGCGACGGGTCGGGGAGCGACGGGGTCGGGGAGCGACAGGGTCGGGGAGCGACGGGGTCGGGAGCGACAGGGTCAGGGGCGACGGGGTCGGGGAGCGACGGGGTCGGGGAGCGACAGGGTCGGGAGCGACGGGGTCGGGGAGCGACGGGGTCGGGAGCGACAGGGTCGGGAGCGACAGGGTCGGGAGCGACAGGGTCGGGGAGCGACGGGGTCCGGGAGGCGCGACGGGGTCGGGGGCGACAGGGTCGGGAGCGACGGGGTCGGGGAGCGACGAGGCGGGGAGGAAGGAAAGCGGTGGCAGCGTTTGTGACTGGTGTCGGGCTGCGTTGACGGGTGGGAGCTGTGGCGTTTGCAGGGGTAGATGGCAATAGGTGTAGATGGTGAAGGCAGCAGAGAAATAAATGGTAAGAAGAACTGTTGAGACAGCTGAAGAATATCATATCATTCGTTTTCCGTCTAATACGTTCTTCTGCTCCATTCCATCTAGTTGAACTCGAAAGTTAGAAGCTCTTTCGTCATAACATGAACTACGTTATTACTGTTCAACCACAGGGAATTGATTAGTATAAAATGAAACCTCTAACAAATACGTTCAATAACGGAAAAAAAGTTTACCCAAGAGAGGTGTACGCTATAGATAGTTTCTGACAAAGCGCAAGCTTATGATAGGCGCCCCGTCGGAGACGTTTCATTGTGTGCCATTCTGTTTGTGGGAAATTGAAGTGTTTGAAACAGAAGTCATAGTATTTATTTTTAATAAATGATTTTAATAAAGGCGCAGAAAGTAAGAATCCCAAGATGTTCCACAAAAAGAAAACACAGTTCCATTGTAATTCTTTATTGTAGCAGACACAGCACGTGTTGGACTATTTTCCCCACATAAACACCGCCAGAACTGAGACATTAGTCATATAATGGAATCAACATTAGTATCGCAGTGTCGTAATAGCACTCCATCTTGGATAAGTACCGGTGTTTGACAGCCATATGCAACTCTTTGTCACTGTGATACGCGTATTGCTGACCGGACAATAATTTATTGAGGTGTAAGAAAAGTTTTAAATCACTAGAGAGATTCTGATTATACGGTGGGAAGTCAATCATCTTCCTGCAAAATTGCCGTTGAACATCTGTTGTAAGCCAAGCCGTGTGTAGCCTACCTTTGCCTTGTACCATGTATCTGTATTTATAATGTTTTATAATTTTCATGAATACGAATTGTAAGCTATGAATTCACAACATATTATTTCTCATTGTTAATTGCGCCGCGATATAATCATGAATTCAAAATCTCCATCTGCTTGGTCGGTGTTTTGTGTTGCTTTAATGATATTATCTGACATTCCCCTTGTGTGGCTACGTTTTACATGCTAATTGTTTTACAAATCAGTCATTATGTTAATTTGTTACATGAAATTAAATCACGTCAATAACAAATTTTCAGTAATTTTCAATATTGGCTTTCGTGCTCCATATACGATGAATTATTCTTATCGGAGCTTTTATTACAAAATAAAACAAACATACTCATGTTGTGCTTATAATTAAAATTATAATGTATTAGCCAGTGCATTATAATTGTACCAAGTACTTATTAGGCGAGAAAGTAATAAATCCATACGAATATCGAAGTTGTAAATGAAAGGAATATTATTTGTGGCAAAAAGTATCCCTTGGGAATCGAATCACCATGAAATATTCCCCAAATGTTTATTATAAAATTATAGGTCAGATGGGCATTTGTCTGTCAAGTGGAAATAGGAAAATGTAATATAGGGTTAGAATGATCATTGATTCGTCGTAGGATCTTTTACCAAGCGTCTGAATTAGACGCGTTGGTCATATATGGCTTATGTGCTAAGCACTTGAAACATTATTTATTTGTTATTTCGCTAATGACAATCTACAAAAATAGTACGAAGATTAAAACATCAATTAATACAATGAATATAACACCTTAAAAATAACAGTATTCATTTCATTTCATCTAGTTGTATTTAAGGCTTAACTGTAAAATAAACTTAACGTTTTAAGAAATGACCCCATAGATTGCTAAAGGAAACGCCTTGATAATATTATCTTAACTTCCTTAAAATTGCTTGGTTTTATAGACTTTGTGTATGAGGTGAATAGTTTCTTGTAGGGATTAAGTTGTGCACTGAAGAGAGTTTCAAATACATCCTCTATTACAACGATACCTTCCATGATCTCTTTACTTGACAGGCGATTCTGTCTGCAATTGAGAATGTAAATCTCTACACACACAACTACGGTTTAAGTACGAAGATCGGGACATCATGCGCGACATGTACGAGACATCATGCGCAAATAAAGTTTCAGAACAGAGATAGGCTTTTGTTCGGGGATCGGGAACTGGTTACCGCGAGATATCCTGGCAATATTTTGAATGCAGGCAGGTAGCCGCTGGGATGATGATGGGGCAAAACTGGAACACTGGTTCCCACCCAAGAGAATTAAAAAAAGTACGAGTAACTAGTACGAGAACGTCCGTGCTATTATGTTACACCGCTTAATTGTAACTCACCTTTTAACAGGCGTGCATATAAATAATTGTTTATTAATTTCATCGCTAAAAAGCTAAATTTGTGTTGATCAGACAAAAGTAAATGAATGAAATTTTGCAAATAGTAAAGCCATTTGTCGAAGCATTTTTAGTTTTTGTGTCGAGTACATTAAATATACTCATTAGTTACAAACCACTGATAACCTCTAAATTAATTGCACAGAACAAAAAAATGCACATCACAGAATACATAGTACATCAATCTGCAACGTTCATGAACAAATATTTATTTAATACTATTATATCGCGCCAGTAAAATCCTTCTGTAGTGGCACCTTGCTGATTAGTGTGTTTGGCTCAGAAATTATGTTGTTAGCATGAGCTGCAGCTTGTAAGCAAAGGAAACGTAAATTACATACTACAATGATAATAAAAGCTGGAAGTGGTGTCCTCTTCATTTGTTACCTAGTAATCTGGTTACTACCAACATCAATGCAATTTTTAATAGGAGACCCTGATTCGGTTCCCTGCGGAGATACTTTCCTTGCGTACGTACTTCTGCAGCTACTTAGATACCTTAATATTTGAAATTCAGTTAGGTACCTAAATTGGAGAATGTAACAATAATTTACTATTAGGCAATATTACACTATTTCTCAAAATTATGTGTATATCATACTTTATTTTCCAAATTTGCCTTAGTAAGACGATATTTGTCGGTTCATACCAATGATCTATTTATTTCTTTTCTGTCGAACAAAATCTATTGAGTTGCTATAATGCCAAATATCAATATTTTCACAGGTAACATCTTCTTCACCATGAATTAATACTACCACAAGCATGTTGTTCTGATACTCCCTAATGGGACAATATAAAATATTGAAATTCCGTAAATGAAATGTGAATATGAATAAATGAAATGTATAAATGTGAACTATATTTGGTGTATGCGTTTTGTAAATGTGAATATATACAAACGTCATATTTACCCCATTCTGAAAAGTACGTCAGCAAAAACCTCTTCTGAATCAGAAGTGATTCCTTTTTTCCATTTTCCAAGATTTATAAATATTATATTCTCTTTCATATATATTTACTTTTACTAGAATATGATGTTTGCACTACTTCCTCTGCTTCTTCTTATATTTCATCTACAAGATGATAAATATTTTCCATTTAATATTGTTTCATTATTTTTTAAGTTACTTGATGATCAAAAATGCGCAGTACAATGTATATTAAAATGAATCTTGTTCATTACGGATATAACGTCATAACGTCATCCAATGAATGGTAAAGAGATAAAATGGCCTTGAATGGTCAAGAGATAAAAAATTTCAAAATTAAAATTATTCTTAAATCGAAACGAAAAAATATTGAACGTAACAATAAGGGATATAATTGCACTTATGGTAAATACGGACACTCTTACCTATCGTCGCTTGTTTTCTTAGATTTACTACAAGTGCAATTATATCCTTCTTTATCCACTAGTTTCATTAATTACTATAAATTATTTTTTTATTGACTAGTAAATAAAACTTAATTTTTTGTATCTACTGAAATACTTTTTATCGATCACTATATAACTTATCATTACGGAATCGATGAAGTTCATTATTGTAGGGAGACGATCTAACGTATCTAATTCTTTTTCCGAAAAAAGTCTGTGACTAAACGTTTTGGAAACGTAGAGAGACGCAGATTTCTTCGACTTCATCGAAAATATCCACATCGAGCCGGGAAGTTCCCAAATAAACCGCATTCACGATCTTTACCCACTTGCTCTCTATCGCCCACCAAAGACATTGCATTCCCACGCCCCCCCCCCTCGCCGCAATCGTCCCCCAAAGGCGAGGACGCAGCGGGCGTGCAGGCACGGATCTGGCAGGGCTCCAGATCGCCCCACCTGTGGCTTGCGATCCAAGGAGGTGAGAAATGAAGATGATGGAGAGGAATTGGGTGGAGACATTTGCATTCTGTCGTCGGGATCGTTACTCTCTTTATTGGTTGAGTGCTGCACTACATTTCAAGGAAGATGAAGTTTAATTACGATTCATTGTAGTATTTATTGAGGCAATGCTATTCTCTGCAACTTTAGAGGGAAGTTACGTTGTTCCTTGTAGATTTATAGCATAGACATTTAACTATTCTGGTGTCTACAAGATTTGTCCATTATTAAGTAATTTTGCATTAAATAATTAAATGGAATTATTCGTGATGCTTTGAGGCATTTAAAGTGTAGTTGACTATAATCCACTAAATTCCCGCATGGCTATTTAAAATCGAAGATCATAAAAAAAAACCATTAATAACGAATTTGAAATGGTATTTATTCACTTGAGAACGGATTTAAAGAAAATAAAATTATTGTAATATATCAAAGAACCTTGGAGAAGGTCAAGTTCATGAACGTTATAAAAAACGAGTTACAAGTTTCATAATTGACCAGGAAAAGCCACATATAAATTCGATTAAAAATACAGGTGCCATGAAAAACATTGAAAATAGGGAAAGAACGAGACTGGGCCCCGGAGCAGAGACACCAAGAGGGAGTTCTCTTGAATTTTTGGGTGTGGAGTCGGTGGTAATATCTTGGTGAGATATAAAACAAGAAGGTGCAAAGTATAATAGACCCAAAAAGAGAGGAAATATGGTAGGAGACTGAACGTGAAGTGGAAGAGGGAGAATCGTCGCGATGCGGGGACACGATGCGGCGGCGCAGTGCAAGAGCGTATACGAAGATTTGTAGAGTGCGAAGAAAGAAAGAAAGAAAGAAAGAAATAGAGAGAAAGAAATAGAGAGAAAGAAATAGAGAGAAAGAAATAGAGAGAAAGAAATAGAGAGAAAGAAATAGAGAGAAAGAAATAGAGAGAAAGAAATAGAGAGAAAGAAATAGAGAGAAAGAAATAGAGAGAAAGAAATAGAGAGAAAGAAAGAGAGAGAAAGAAAGAGAGAGAAAGAAAGAGAGAGAAAGAAAGAGAGAGAAAGAAAGAGAGAGAAAGAAAGAGAGAGAAAGAAAGAGAGAGAAAGAAGAGAAAGAAAGAGAGAAAGAAAGAGAGAGAAAGAAAGAGAGAGAAAGAAAGAGAAAGAAAGAAAGAGAAAGAAAGAGAGAGAGAGAAAGAAAGAGAGAGAAAGAAAGAGAGAGAAAGAAAGAGAGAGAAAGAAAGAGAGAGAAAGAAAGAGAGAGAGAGAGAGAGAGAGAGAAAGAAAGATGAAAAGAAAGAAAGAAAGAAAAAGAAATGTAATATATTTTAGTTGGCTGCCACAACTAATTTAAGGTAATTTGTTGATTGTGATTTATTATAGTTGAATAAACGTTATGTTCATTTTTTGATATGAAAGAAAAAGGCTGATTATTGAATCAAAGATTACAAGCAAAACCAACCCAATTGATGGGGAGAAACTCCAGAGAATGTTCCGCTTTGTATGAGCGAACCGTCACCGTGAAGGTAAGCTAGGCGGGTGTAAGATTGAATTAGTGTCAGTTCCATAAGAACAATGTTGTTTCGGGTGTATTAAATATATCTCAGTGGCTTGCCCAACGTGAGGCTCGACAAAAATGAAATTATGTGTCGGATATATTAAATATATCTCAATGATGCCCAACTTGGAGCTAGAAAATTAAACTATTGTCAGATATTAAATATATCTCATTATAAAAATATTCTTTGCAATGATTCAACTATAGTAAACTATATCGTTAAATCCACAAAATGCTAATGGCCAAATACAGGTAAGTCGTAAAAACCATTGAGCCACGTAACATGATTGTGTTTAATTAAAAACAATAACGCAATTCAGTTACAGTTGAACATATCATTACGTTGAATTTGACTGATAACACATTATTAAATTTGACGATGCAATTTTCAGTTATGTAGCTATACAACCGATCAGCATATCAAAGCGACTCGTGAATTATTTGATAAATTTGATGTACAGTAAAAGTTATTCATGTGTAAAGCATGTGAATTTCAATTTTAAGAAACGAAATCATTCTGTTTACTTCTGTAAATTTGAATAAATGTGTTTATTTTGACATAGTAATTATTATTAAAACTAATTTTCTCCTAAATATTGTCACATACGTTGTCATAGGGTAGAATATTGCTATTATTTTTCGTATTCATTTAATAGTAGATAAGTAAGAGATATCTTAAAATTATTTTCTGATTATGTATTATTTTTTTCAGGTGAGTTGGCAGTTAACTTCCGTTTATTCCTTGTAAGGGGTAAGTAGTTGAATTCCATCTACAAGTGATAACTTTACAATTGAAATATTCCACTGCATATTTTAACTCAAGCAATTATAGTAAAAGGTGATTAATCCTTTCGAGCCTTTCATCAGCTTTCGTATACATTTACGAGTTTTTCTGAACTGAATGATTCTGAGGCACCTCAGCAATGACATATAATAACAGTTCAATACAATAATGTCGAAAATACATTTAAATGCCAGATAATGAAGCTAGGGATGGCAACGGAACACAAGGAAACTGAAAGAGGGGAAAGATCACGTCTGTGATCATTAACTAGTGAAACGCCTACACTTCTTCAAAATATGACTGGTTTCTGCTTTTTCCGTCAAAATGTTTATTTGGAATTATCAAGATATGAAGTGTGTTCCTAGAGGTGCTCCATTTTGATGGATTTTATTAAAACGATATTGTGCGAAAGTTTGAATGCAGAGCAACAGCTATTATAATGTTCAGTGAATTGCGTGAAAATTCAACCCTAATTTCAAATGCTATACGATAATCGCCCCTTTACTTGTCATGCTCTGCGTCGTGATTAATTGTCGGCTCTGCTCCGTGGCCTCTTCAACCCCACACCTCTTCTTCCGCGCGCTACGCTATCAACACATAGCCCCTCCCGTCCAGACTTTCACCACAGCGCCGCCCGCATACATTGCTTTCATACTCCGAATTTATTGTCGTGTAAGCCTCATTAATTAGAGCCAGGAACGGTCCGGTCCCGGCGCGATCCAAGTTCCCACCCGTACGGGCTACAAGCAGCTAGGCATGCCGTTCCTATTCTGGATATCCCGCAATTCAAGCCCGTTACAGATATTCTCTTCATCATCATATCTTCATCAGATATTCTATTCACTTCTCTAAAAAGACGATTTGAAGGATGTACAAATGATGAAAATAGTTATCGTTTTCGTTGTTCGCTATTTAAATTTATAATTAACTCAAAGGCTCAGCTGACGAAGCTTTAAATAAATTATCATAAGAAAATATATAGATATAAAAATAAGTCAGTTGAGCATTCATGACTCGAAATATGGCGTATAGAATTTATTTTGAATGTCTATAATTCGGTTAATGGTAGTTTCCTACTGGCATAGAGTGTAACATTATTAAACAAGCAGTTGGACTCATGTAAGCACTTTTAAAACTTTGCTTTATTTATTTATTTATTTATTTATTTATTTTACGTCAAAAAACAGCTAAAACTGCGTATGACGTGCTATGGGGAAAAGTTAATTATACTTCCTGCCGCGACAACATGGAAATGATAATTTGAATAATTGTATTTCCCACTGCATTCTAGAAGACGTGCACAGAAAATGAAGTTACATTTACGTCCAGAAGCAAAACAAGGGGCCATCTCAGTATTTGCTCAATGGATCAGGGAAACTGGACGAAAAACCTGATTGAAAGTAGCTTCATTTCCGAATAAAGTGGGCCTGAACTCAAGAGCTACATCTTACGAAAAAATTATTAATTCATTCATTAACTAAAATTTTAAAAGCAGAATATCACATAACAACTATTGAAATGAGCTTTATGGTTAATGATATTAATGTCAATTGGCATTCTTCAGATTTTCTTGACCTATTGAGCAAATGCCGAGATAGTTTTTTCTTCTGAACAATAAATGAAGCTTTTCTGCTATCCCAACGTCTAATTTAACTTTTTTTGACGTTAAATAAAAATGTATAAATGATTTTTAAATAACAATAATTAAATAATTGAGCATTGAATTAAATATTAAACTGTATATCTGAAGCCATGATTCATTTCTCAGTTCCTCAATTCCTATATCGCCCTACAATATGATGCTTTTTGCTGGCTCCTTCTGCAATGTTTATCATTTTAGTTTCTGCCTGACCCATCTGAACCTGAAGTAGTGGCTTTATGACTTGAGTGCGCGTTTGCACGGCGACCCCGCAAAGGAACAAACTTGCTTTTTGATATAGCCTAGCTCTGCGCTCCGACCTCTTAAGTCTGGGGCTCTTTCACGAAATCTGCTTCTTTTGACTTCGTTCAATCATCCTCTGCGATTGGTCATTTTTTACGAAATACTTCTTGCAGAAAAGTTTGTTTACCATTTGCTTCGTGCGAAAAAAATCTGTTCAATTTAAGGCCTTTATGAGAGAGATGCAAACTGAATTCATTTTAGAAAGTATTATTCGACAGTTTAAACATTTATTGATTAACAAAATTAGAGCTCATGAACAATACGATAATGTACTGAATTTAACTTTTGTATGTTCGTTATTTGTATTTTATTGTTTGTATGTTATTATTGAAGCTTACAACATTTTATGTGTTGAACTTGTTCATTTGTAGGTACAAAGAACTACCTCTGTTCGTCTCCATAATGCACTATAAAGATAACTTTGAGAATTTTTCTCCAAAAAAAAATATAATTTTCAGCCGGAACAGGAGACAAGTAAAAAGAGGAGTGGGGGGAGTAAAAAGAGAGAGAGAAGTAAAATGAGGAAGGGGAGAAGTAGTAAAAAGAGGTAGAGTGGAGGAGATGTCAAAACAGGAGGAGAGGGAAAAAGAAAAAAATATCAAGAGGAGGAGGGGGAAGTAAAAAGAGAAGAATTAAAAAAGGGGAATAAGAGTAAGAGGACAATAGAGACGGGAGATATAAAGGAGAAGCATTTTGGGTGGATTGGCGAGACCTCGTTCCCTTTGCAGCGACGGTTGCTGGGTGCGGTGAGCGATGATTCAAAGCATGCCAGCGGGCTGCCTGCGCTTCGGCCGTGCTCAGCATATTTCATCTCTAACTCAGACATGTGGGGACAATTGCGGCCGCTACCACCACACGCACTCTCGCATTCCCGAATCTACGCATTCCACACGTAAGTCAGGTCAGGCGAGGAAATGCAATGGAAGGTAGCTGAGACAGGCATACAACGGATTTAGCGTTATTAATGCGTTGAATATGCTTGTTGGAATGCTAGACAAAATTTCTTGAAGTGACATACTTTCTCTGTCTGCAACTTACGGAAGGAATTTAGTTTTATCTATCGGATTCTTATTTTGTCAAAACTGTATTTTGTGAAAAGCATACCAACTTAAATATTTGGCATAAATAATGAAGATTGTAATCTCAAAATAAATTATTTAAGAAACATAATTTTTATTGGTATTACTTTTGACAGCTGCTATCGCTGCTCAAAGTACATTTTTTGGAAATTTTCTGAAATTATCGATTTTCTAGTGGTAGAAACAAAATATTCCTTTACGAATATGAAAGAAGAGTAAAACCCAACCTAGAAGGAAATTTTCGTTGAAAAATTTGGAGCCGTTTTTAAGAAAATGGCGTTTAAGCATTACTGTAAAGGCGAAATTTTGAAGTTCCATTTCACAGAAAACGTTTGAGTTTTCAAAAAACATCATTGGAAATAAGTTGAAGCACTTGTACTCACAAATGCAATAATGTTTACAAAACGCTGGAAATGGGCATCTTAAAGGCGTGATAGATATTTAACAAAATTACATTTGTGTGAAGTTTGAAGAAAAAATTTGAAGCAATTTTTCAGAAAATGGTGTATAAACATATATAAAAACACCGAATTTTGAGCTCATTTTCACAGAAAACGTTTCAGTATTCGAGTAACTTTATAAGACATCAATTGAAGAACATGTACTCGTAAAATAATTAATGCGAACAAATTGCTGCTAATGTAAATATTAAGAACGTGAGACAAGTCAAAAAGATGAATTTTTGTTATTCGTAAAAAAACAAAAGTATCGAACGAAATGGCGTTTATGTCGTCTTGTGCACTACACTGAGCATTATTCCCACTAAAAGTTTAAAGAAAAAATTAGAGCCATTTTTGAGAAAATCTTATTTAGGTTACTTTTTAATATTGCATATATTGCACGCAATATTGCGCAGAAACTACTAAAATTTTCAAAAAAATTTGTCAAGACTTTAATAAAAGAACTGTGGACTAAAAATCTTACTTGAGGGAAAATCTTCAATTTTGTGATAGTAAGATAAGCCGAAAAAAATTAAAAATTTTCTAAATTTGAAAGTTAACAGTGAGAAACGGACCTATGCCATCTTTAGAAGTATATTGTACTCTGTTCTTTCCGAAAACGTGAAAAAAATTGGGAGTCATTTTTGAGAAAATTTTGTAAATGTCCCAGGGACTTTATGTAATGTACCTCCAAATTGTAAGGAATGGTTTTCAAAATGCCATTTTTCGAGTCGAGCCAAATAGACCGAGGAATATCCATTTTGGGACAAAATTCTACGTATGATCTAGACGCTAATGGTGTTCACAGACAGGCAGGCAGAGGCAGACAGAAGAACGGACGTTTTGGAAAAAAAAACAACACTATTCGATATCAGGGTATCGTGTTTCGTGTTTCTCCGTTGAAATCTCGAAATCAATTTTCCGCGGCATTACATATCTTTCTCTATAGTACGTATATTACTCCTTATAAGACGTACTACATATACGAGAAAGTATAATCATGTAAAATGTTCCGTGCAAAATAATATTTCCTTCGTCATGGACAGGTATCAGATGTTTATAATTTGTCTTTTGCCAATAACTCACTATACAATTGCACTTCAAAAATCAGCAAAAACTATTTGAACACGTCCTATTATATCGCACAAAAGAAATACCTGTAAAAATGTTTCAACTGAAAAAGGATATATATATTGAAACATGCCCCTAACTGGTACAATTTTTGGGCGATTCGTCGTAACCCGTTTCCAAATTTCTAGTAACATGGGTGCCAGGAAAAAGGTTACGATAATATTTTAACTATTATTACTCTGATAAAAAAACTGAATATTATCCCGCTAGCTGGGTCGATGGGTCACGTCAGAAATAATCGCTATTATCTATTAATAGACGATTACCCGATCTGCCATCTATACAGAATAGCGAGGAATCTGAAAACAGAGATTATTTGATGTAGCTACTTATTAGCTTGAATTGGCCAATGAAAATCATTTTATCTTTCTTTCAAGAGAAACTTAATGTTTATTTCTTATCAATGCAGCAAATTAAAATGAAAAAAAAATTTACATTGAAGAACTTTCTTGGTTCGAACCTTATACGGGGTTTCTGGTCTTCGCATACTCTTGATTGGTACTCCCTCGAAAACACACCTTCCCTTCTTGTATTTGAAGCTCCGAAGTCCCGCAGTCCAGTTACCATGAATCTTCTTCTCTTCTTTCTTGACGAACACCGCCGATTCACCGCTTCGCACCACTCAAATATTTGTTACAGCTCCACTATATTGGGTCTGATGCCCGTTCTCACCGTATAAATATATAGTGCTTTTATGCTTACACCGCATAGAAAAATCTCTCAGTTCGATCTTCCATTTATAGCAAGAAAATACGCAAAGTCCTAAAATGCACAAATTAATCTATTTTCGAGTGAACTGCTCACCGTCACGACATGCGACCGAATGAATTTTTCCTCCCTTTTTAAAACCCATAATGCCTCGCCTTGCCTCCACGGTCAGATGAATGTTTGTTTATCCTGACAACCACGACGTCGTTACTAAGGCGCCATATTGCCTATTATTTGCCCTGCCCATTTACGACAAATATTCTGTAATAAAACGTCCCCATATTGGTATGTCACAAAATATATATAAATATATATAATATGTTCAATATCGAAAACAAAAAATCTCAAAAAAAGTTTTCATGTCGTTGAGAATTTATTTTCCAAATTTAATGAAATGACTGATTTACATATTTTAGAACCATATAATCACTACTGTGATAATCCAAGAACCTGTAATTAATTTTTAATGATAAAATAAACATTTAGCGTTTAAGTATAGCATGGTTTTGAGTCGAAGAAGACGCGTTGTTAGGATAACGCATCAGCAAGGGTTAATATTCCATGGTTGATGTCAGATGGTTATACAAATGGACACGGCCATGAACACATGATGAGCAGAAAATGTGAAGAGAGCGTTGGATGGTCGTGATCGTCAGGAAGGACGCATGAATTCATTCTCTAAAAAAACTTTGTCGTGAGCACACACGAGTTTTCAACGTACGTTGGGTTTTATGTAGATTATAGTAAGCCGGGAATTGTCTAGTTGGAAGTTGGAGAGCTTGGTCTCGTGTAAATTGTGATATTAAATGGTAATTGGGAATTTTGATTAATATAACGTGACGTATGTGTTGACTTCAGAACAAAGGCAAAAACAGATTGAGATTTGCCGAGCTGGCACCGATTCAGAATTTATGAAAACAATTATCACTGATGACGAAAGCTGGGTTTATGGGTTCGACGTGCAGACTACAGCTCCATCATCTCAGTGGCTGGTGTCAAACTCTTCCCGACTATGAAAATAAATTTAAAAAAAAATCTAAAATGTCCAAACCAAATGTTCAAATCGAATGTGAAGGTCATGATCGTAACCTCGTTCAACTGGAAAAGACTGATCCATTTTGTGTACATCCGTAAAGGACAAACCGTCAATAAGCAGTACTATTTGGGAATAATAAAGAGGTTACGATACGAAGTGATGTGGCGTAGTCGTTTACTGGTCTTTGTCATTCCGCGCTCGACTGTCGAACCGAACGGATCGCTCTTGTCGGTGTGACCAGTGATAACCGCGCGACTTAGTAAAAATTGTGAACTAGCGCAAATCTTGTGGTCTGTGGAAACAGTCCACTAGTGAGTGCTACGCATTATGTACAATGGATACTGCCCGACAACCGGGCAGCTCATCAATAATGCGTTAATAACGCTCAACAGTGATTATTCCATCCCAGACCTAAACACATCGATGCTGTACGAACAAACAACGGCAACCGCCAGTGACGAAGTTACATCAATGGAATCTCAACCAAGTCAAACGACAATGGAACGTCAACCAAATCAACAGACATCGATGGAGCAGCAAAACCCGGATACTCTACAAGGTAACGCTTCAGGCCAACATGCCGCAGGGCAAAATTTAAAGCGTCCTTCAGATGGTGATACCTCGTCTAACGACACCAAAAGGTCTAACCTGCATTCAAAACAAGACAACATAGACAGTTCAACCCAGTATAGTTATTCGGTCCAAACTTACAACAGATTTGAAGAACTGAACAGAATACCAGATCCCAACAATCAAAATAGGTTTAGTTACGTTAATGAAACCTCGCCAAGTGTGTCAGAATCAGTTAAAATCCCACCAATTTATGTAGCAAATATAACTAACATCACGAATTTCAGCAAGGAAATCAATACAAAAGTAACAAACAGTTTCACACTTCAATTCATAAATAATAAAGTAAAAATACAACCTGAAAAAGTCAGTGATTTCAGAGACATAACCAAATATCTAATCAACACAGGAAGACAGTTTCATACCTCCAAGGACCCAGCAAATAAGAAATTCTCAGTTGTATTTAAAGATCTACACACATCCATCACAGAAGAGGAAATCTACACTGAATTAAAAGAAAAACATCCATCACTCGTTAAAGTTACTAGACTCCGAAAAGACAGTTATCCAATTCCAGTAATAGCAGCTGAATTCAACGGGGAAGAAAACATAGAAAATATTTTAGAAGTAAGACAAATTTGTAATCTCATTGTAAAAGCTGAAAGGAGAAAAAGACCTAAAGGCCCCATTCAATGCATGAGATGTCTAGATTTTGGCCATACAAAAAATAATTGTAATCATAAAATAGCATGCATTTATTGTTCCAAAAATCACTATTCTGCAACTTGCCCTCATAAAAATGAACCATTTAAATGTTATAACTGTCAAGGAAACCACAGAGCAGACCTCAGAACAGTGGAATGCCTCTATTATAAAAAAATAAGCCAAAAACCTAACCTCAAAGATCATCCAATTAGATCTAGAATCAATGGGTCATCATCAGCACCACCCCAAAATAACCAAACTAATTTCCCCAGACTGTCTAACACTCAAAATATCCCAAACTTTACACACACTAACCACACAAACACAGAAAAACATAATAATCAATTCTATAACTCCCAAAATCGAAATCGTCAAACACACTCAAGCGAGAATAACTTTCTGAACTCCCTGATCAATACAATAGCCACTCACATAATCAATATAATCAACTCAATTATTCCAACCATAATAAATAATATCCATTCATCTATCTCAGCATGCATTAATAACAATTACACAACAAACACAAATTAATAAGATTACCATACTCAATTGGAATGCAAATGGTATAATCAACAAAGTTAACGAACTAAAATATTTCATGCAAGATAAGAAAATTGACTTTACATGTATAACTGAAACACACTTAAACAATAGTACAAAATTCAGCATACCAGATTATAAAGTAATCAGAGCAGACAGACCAAACTCTAATGGAGGAGGAGTAATGATACTAATAAAGAGCACAATACCATTTTATGCAATAATACTACCACCAACCCCAGGTATCGAAACAGCAGCAATTAAGTTTATTAATAACAACTATCTGGAAACTACATTTATAGTAGCATATAAGCCCCCCAATGTGAAAATTCAGCATACCAATTTCATTGGCATTATTGATCAACACACCCCAACAATAGTCCTAGGTGATCTTAATGCAAAACATACAGAGTGGGGATGTAAAAACAATACCTCAGCTGGGACACAACTACAACGGCTAATAAACAACAAAAAATTAAGATTCATAACCCCTAATGAACCAACCTACTACCCATTTGATCACTATAGGAACCCTGACCTGTTAGACATAGGCATAACAAATATGCAACAAAAGTTTTTCTCCACAGTACACCATGAAATGGACTCAGACCATCTACCAGTAATAATCACTACACAACAGTCACTCCCCACACACTCACCCACCCCACAACTCAATACTCACAAAATTAATTGGCAAATATTTAAAAATAATGTTAAAACAAACATCCCAAAGTTCAAAATATTAAGTACCCCTCTAGAAATAGATCAAGCAATCACAATACTCAATAACATAATATTAAGAGAACTAGAGAATAGTAAACCAAATAAATCACCTACAAAAACACAGAATAAAAACAATGAACTACCCAAAAGCATAAGAAATATAATTCACATAAAGAATAAAACAAGATTATGGAATTACACTAGACGCCCTGAAATTAAAAAGGAACTTAATCTATTAAAATATATTACCAAAAAAAACACTTTTCACACACAAACAGCAACAATACAACACCATGATTCAAACATTAAGCTCAAGTAACAATACTCTGTGGCAATTAAAAAATAAAATACTAAAGAAAAAAATACCATTCCTCCACTTAATACTAACACAGGGAAAAAATTTTGAAAAAGCTGAAACACTAGCAAATCATTTTGCAGATACATTCAAACCAAACGACTCACTCCCACACATTCAACACCAAACAATCACACAGATAGCAACAGCTTCTAATTATAATGTACCCTCCAGAATTAGATTCATATCTCCTCAGGAAATAACAAACATAATAAAAACACTCCCTAATAAGAAGGCTCCAGGACATGACAGAATAAACAACAAAGTCCTAAAAAATCTGCCACATCAAGCCATAGCATTTTTAAATAATATTTATAACTCTTCATTAAGAATAGGTTACTTCCCACTATTATGGAAACACTCAATAGTAATACCCATTCCAAAACCTAACAAACATCCATCGAATGTAGAAAACTATCGACCAATCAGCCTGTTACCCTCCTTATCAAAAATTCTTGAGAAACTTATTCAGAAAAGACTTAGTAATTACCTCAATAAAAATGACATCATTCCCAGACATCAATTTGGATTCACAGAAAAGTTATCAACCACACATCAATTATTAAGAATCACAGAACATATCCACACAGCATTCCAAAGAAAACTACATACTATATCAACCTTTCTAGATATTTCCCAAGCATACGACAGAGTATGGCATCAAGGTCTCATGTA
>BLKR01005786.1:0-72391 GCA_011170035.1 Teleogryllus occipitalis | reverse complement strand
TAAGGTTTCTTTTCCACGTAACCCTCTTACATTCCATATAGCTACATTCATTAATCCCAAACTTTTGTCCCTTTTCATAGCTTTGGTTGTCTTTGTCATAGTAGTCCGGCATTTTCCCTGGAGAGATTCAGCAATTTAGTGTATCCTCTGGCCGCGTTATGAGCGCAGCGCAGGTTAAGCTCGATGGTGGGGCTGTCACCTCACAGTCTTCGGGCGTATGGGGCAATATTTCGGGTTGAACTCCCCTAGGCAGACCGCCTTCACGTGGCTTAGAGCTCTGCCTACCCTATGAGGGAACAACGGACGGAATTACTTAGGATAGATACCAGGGGCCTCGGAGCCTCAGTCCACTCGTTGGGATCCTGGGGGCAAGGGAAGGGTTGTATGACACGAAAGGAAAAATTCGGGTAAGGAGTTAGTCGCCTCTTACGACAAGGGGGATTACCCGTGGTGCTATTCTACTAAAACACCCGCACACCACACGGGGAATATGTGTTGTATGTGAATTTTATGTAGTGAGCGTTAGATACTGACACCTGATGAATATGAGTACCACGTCGGGTGTTAGTTATAGATATCGGTATTCGCTGAAACTATATTCCCGCTCATAAGTAATTTTCCCGCTAGTAAGTAATTTTTTTCGAAACCACTGATTCGTAAATGAAGAGGCGAGGTTTGTTATTTTGAACTTTTCGCAGGAATAGTGTGCAATACAATGGATTCTATGGCGGAAGTTCAATTTTCATTAAAGGTCTCCATTTTCAAAGATGAAAGATATGTATTTTTTCGAATGCATACTTGAGTTAATGGAGAATTTTTCAATAGCTGGTTGACATATCATTTTTTTATGTTTTATGTTTTAAATTCGTTTCAATTAGTTTTTAATTTTCAACACGTCTCTTTAGCTCTTTTTGGGCAATGAGCGTATAGTACACTACACTAAAGTAATGCTGCGTTAAATTATTTGTTGATTGTCTCGTAAGGCCTCGTACACAATGCAAACTTAAACGTAAACGTAAACTCAAGAAAGCGTGCGCAGATGATTTTCTCCCCCACTCGTCACATACAGTTTTTGACAAAATAAATAAATAAATAAAACTTAAAGTATCCGCAAAACCTACAAATGAGTTACTAAGCGAGACCATTCACAATACCTTGACGTAACTGCGCACTTAAGTCCGTACACTTAAGAGTTCACAAGCTCCAAGCTTTTACGTTAAGTTTACGTGGGAATTCTACCGAACACCAATCAGAGGGCAGCTTGGAGAGTTGATTTCAGATTGTGTTGAGGTAGTATTTGGTTATGTCATTTTGTTATTGTAATGTAGAAAACTTGTTGGCCGACCTGGATGGCCGAGGTGGCTAAGAGCGAGTACCGACTCAGCGCTTCGGTCCGAAGGGTCGCGGGTTCGAGTCCCGCCTTGGGCATGGCTGTTTGTCCCTTGACTTTGTGTGTATGTGTTGTCGCGGCGGGCCTCGCGTTCTGCTGACCCCAGATCAGAGGAGCCCGCAAGTGTTTGTCTAGTGTATGGTCAAATATGCGTCCCTTCGTGACGTAAAGGGCAACCGGCTGTCGGCTGGATAAAAGCCCTAGGAAAAAAAAGAAAACTTGTTGGCGAACAGTTTTGATGCGTGTAGAGAATTCAAAGTAAGAATTTGGGCAATGTTTATTGTGACTTTCACTTCACATGGCGAATAAACTAATTATGTTCGACGAATTACTCGTGAATTTGGTACAAGAGAATGCAGTGATTATACGACGAAGGAAATGTGAGCACTACTACAGCAGCTACTCGCATATATATAAAAAGACAAATCGACCGAAATGTCGAAGAAAAAGATAGAAACTATGATGGATATATCTTTCCACCGTACGTTGAATTCTGATTGGTTCAGATGAAACATACGTTCCAGCTTACGTTCATCGTTGCTTGTTTATACGTATAAATTTTACGGCTAAGTTTACAGCATTACGTTACGTTTAAATTTGCATTGTGAATGAGGCCGAACGCCGCAATCAGTCGATGCAAGGGACTTGGTGCCGTGAATGACCGCGGCTGCCACACGGTCACCTTTCGGGGAATCCGTGGTTTGCAATTGCTTAACTTCCATGACTTCACAGAGCGTAGCTAAGCAGTTCAACTAACAACGCGGGCTTAAAAGATATTAGTAGGATAAATGCAATACTACAAGAACACCGTTGAAAATAGAGTGAAACTTGTTTTAAGTTATCATTAATGGTTCCTGGAAAAATCGCCGGTTAATTGGTAAAAATAATTTTAATTACCTTAAAATACAACTTAAACAACAGACTGCACTTGAATTATTAGATTTAGGCAAATCTGCTGCATTGATTCTAATAACATTTTATTCTACAAAAAGCATTGAAGAGTTTAGGTCTTATTAACTGTAGACGTTTAAATAATTCACAAAACCGTGCCCTTTGATTTTCAATAAATTTGGGTTCTAAAAGCCTTAAATATGAGAGTACGTTTCATAGCTGACACTTTTCGCATTTTCTAGGATCACATCAGCACACTCACTAAGCAAGGGTCAACCTTCCTCGGCCTCTTGTAATTATTTTCGTCCCCACCGAACCGACCTTTCAAGTAAGCTAGACTTCGCAATACAATGCTGTCCTACAGGCTGTCCTACGATTCAGTAGTTCGCCCATGACCATCAGATCTGTTCCGTGCTTCACCGGCCGTCAATATATTCCCTCTGAGGAGAAGAAGTGATTACCGAACTTGATGAGAAACGTCCTACATAAGCAAAGGAAAGCATTATTATGTCGCAGACATTTATTAAAATCATCTATTTTTATTTAAACAAAAAGGAAACCTTTGCCAGAAGAGAGACCTTCGATGTCACTGTTCGATGTAATCTGACAATGCGTCCCGACGCAGGACGGTATTGTATAGAACTATACCCACCGAACTTCCGCTTCTTATTCTATTACAGTTCAAAATCGCTAGATGTGACCGCTTAATAGAGGCAAATTTACAGCATTTGGCCGTCTGCGGGGTTAGGTCGCTGAAAGTAAAGAATTTTTACGTGTCTGGAAAATTCACGGGGTTCCACGAAAACATGGGCGTAAAGCGAGACGACCTCTTAATCGAGGTGCCCGTTTAAAACAGTTTCTCTCTTATACGAAAAAGTACGTGCCTTTGTAGCACCACAAACAAAATGAGAAGGAAAAAATTAAACTGCTTTCCGTATTGTAAATATTCCAACAATAATATTTTCCACACTCAATATCTCCATACAATAATTATTTAGACATTCTATTCTTAGGTTTTTATTCGATTGGACTTAATGAGATGTTTCGTTTGCAAAAGAGAATCTAAGAGAACGCTGTAACACAAGGCCCTTGTGTGTATACATAACTCTCTCTCTCTCTCCTCTCTCTCTCTCCTCTCTCTCTCTCCTCTCTCTCTCCTCTCTCTCTCCTCTCTCCTCTCTCTCTCTCTCTCTCTCTCTCGATGCAGTCGATGATCCACTTTCCCTACCTAATGGAGATAGAGATATTATACACACACACACACACACACAAGGGATTTGCGTTACAACGCGGTAATGTCTGATTGTACTGAACCAATATCAATGACACTTTTATGCTAGCTTCCATGAAGGTCAGGAGTACTATAGGCTATGCTTTACAACCACAAAACTTAATATATTTACAAAATATTTACTTTTCTGACTTTTTTCGCCTTGCATTGCACCACAGATTCAAGAGTGCATCAACGTGCAATAGTTTAGCCATGCGCCACCAGAGGATTTATTTATTTATTTGTTTAGTCAAAGACAGTCATAAACTGTGTGTGACGTATGGGGAGAAAATCATCTGCGCACGCTTTCTTGAGTTTCAGAATCCCTTCTCAACAATTTAACTGATACTAGTTGAAAAAATAATAGTAATATTAAAAATAGTAATAATAATAATAATAATAGTAATAATAATAGTAATCATAATAATAATTATTATTAATAAATTTAAAAAAGCGAGAGATTAACATTTCAAAAACTAGATATTTTCGTTGCCGAATTATAGAAAACATTTGTAACGGTAAACAAACGGATTTGATTTTTCTGTATTGCTAACAAAATAGAAACTCACCCTATACTCTACTAGCACTACAAACAAAAGGAAAGCTAAACAAAACGTGCGCATAGTGAAATTACATTTACGTCCAGAAGCAATTCAAGGGGCCATCTCAGCATTTGCTCAATGGATCAGGTATACTAGACAAAAACCCGATCGAGACGGGGGTCATTGACCCGGAAGCTGAAGTACATTACTTTTTACAGGCATTTAAATCTTTTTTAAATTATACAATGCAAATGTAAACTAATTCATTATACTATATCTTGGTTTTGTTAAAGTCAACATTATACTGATCGTCAAAAAGAAAAATAGTCTCTAATTGTACAGGAACAGTTTTGCAGCAGAAAAGATTTTACTTTTAACTTAAATTTGTGTACCAATTTTAATTGTTTAATTTCATCTGGTAATGCGTTGTAAAGTAACGTACATTTATTGTATGTGGTTTTCTTGTAGTGAGCTGTTGATACTGACACTTGATGAACATGATTTCTACGTCGACAGTTGGAACTATAAATATCAGTATTACATGAAAATGTGTTCCCACCATTATGTAAGTCAGTTTTGACAAATACTACAGATACGTAAAAAAATAGGCAAGGCAATGGTAAGATTCGAAGCTTAATCAAAAGAGGATTGTAGGGATCACGTGGATGGCATATTTTCATTATTCGGATAATTTTCTTTTGCAATCTAAATGTCTGGGTACCAAAGGATGAGCTTCCCCAGAATATTATGCCATACCTCAGGCGGGAATGTACATTTGCAAAATACACGCAACGAGCTGCATGAAGGCTGACAGAATTAGAAAGAATTCTGAATGCGTAACATAATGAGCTTAATTTAGTATTTAATTCTGTTATATGTACATTCCATTTGAGGTTTGATTGAATTGAGAGATCTAGAAATTTTGTTACCTTAACATCAGCTAATTGCATATTGTTCATTTTCAATGGAGCATACGATTGCCGATTTGAAACGCAAAATTGCATTGAGACAGTTGTTTTTTCGTTAACTATTAATTTGTTATTACAAAACCAATTCGAAATTTCTGAAATTGTACTATTTATTGTTTCTTTTTTGCAAAGAACATTCGTGTCTTCGGCAAACAGAATTGTGTTATTCAGAATGGTGTTATTCTTGTGTGGTGATTTGAGATAGCGTAGCTTTTTTCTTAGTTTTTGTATCTTTATTTCTTAATATTTCTTTGTCTATTTTTTCGAATGTATATTATTACGAACTAGTACGAAAATGTCTAGTTTTTCAAATGTTGCTAATCTCGCGCTTTTTAAAATTATTATTTATTTTGTGTTTTATTTTTTAAACTTTAATTCATCTTTCAACTATTAGTTATAGTTAAAACGTTGGGAAGGGATTCTGGAACTCAAAAAAACGTACGCAGATGTTCTTCTCCCCATACGTCATATACAGTTTATTACTGGTTTTTACAAAATAAATAAATAAGTACTAGTACTAGTTCTTGTAGTTATTACTTTTCATTTTGTTGTCATATATTTACTAATTTTATTTCGTATCCACATCAGTGAAAAATAAATTTACAAAGCCCTTCAGTTCATAATGTACCCGATGAGTTAACAATTTATTTCACAAATAAAATACGTACTTACACGATTTAAATGCTTTTTTAATAGACATTCTGTTTTAATCTGGACTCTGGACTAATTGCCTGTACTCGTAAGATGGGTACATACGATTCAGAAACAATAGTTTATGAAATTATTCTACTACTTGAATATATTTTTTGTATTTATTTATATTTTAGTATGCAAATTATTCATTTCTAAATCAGCATCAATTCTTCAAAATAGAAGATCTCATGATTTGGTCAAACATATCCTCGTGACAAAATCTCGATCGTCATAATTGGAAAACCAATTCATTCTCTATTTGTCGTCGCATTAGAATCGCATTTGTCGTCGCATTATTTCGAATCATCGCCGGTATCGTCTTCAAATACCATCATTCGTAATCAAATCGCAATCAAATGCCATTGCCACACGTCGGAGGCACACGCACGTTTAAAACTAAGCTTTCTCCGTACTTTACTCGACGGATGTTCGCCGTGTAAAGTTACTCTCGAATTTACTCACATGTAAGCGATTTACCCTCGAGTAAAGTGTTGGTGAAACGCTCCAAGATGATGCTTTTCGCGTAAACATGATTTACTCCAGAGTAAACTCTTACTCTTCGTTTGGTGAAACCGGCCCTTAGTCTATGGTTCTAGCGTTAATATACAGTGTGTTAGAGACAAAAGACTGCTCATTTACAATTTATGTTTACAAGTGTACACCGAGAAAAAAGCGAACGTGTTATCTCAACTGATTATTTTCTGTTATATTCAATGTTATTATATTTATTTCACATTTCTCTTATTATAAACGCGAATCTGTTTTTTAATTATAATGCCGGTTCCATTATTATAACAAAAATTTTAATTGTTTATTTCACAACAGAACAATTTTCATTACAAATTTATAATAAACACTAAAATAAATGCAGAGACTTGTTGCAGCTATTTTCAAAGTGTATGTCAATATGATTTAAAAAGGAGGAAGTGGTTTTTATTTCCTTAAGTACATCTCAGCACTCGAAACTAGTGGTGCTACAGAATGGCTCAGACTTTCTCATACTAGTTAGCTTTCTAATTCCTTTGGTCTGGGCCAGCTTTACAATCTTGTCCCATTCTCTTGCCAGCCGCAATCTGTCGCCGCCCAAAGCACTTTTTTTAAAAACAATTTCTCAATTTTTCGGTTTCCTAATGATAGACCCAAAATACTACTTTAAGAATATTGAAGAGTAAAATCTCTTCGTATGAGGAAATTTGTATTGAAAACTTTGGAGCCATTTTTAAGGAAATTGAATTTAAGCGTTACTGTGAATGCGCAATTTGAAACTCTTTTTCACAGAAATCTTTTGAGTTTTTATAAAACTTCATTGAAAGTCATTTGAAGCTCTTCCACTCACAAATGTCATAATGTATACAAATCGCTGGAATAATGGATATTAAAGACGTGAGTGATATTAAAAAAAAACTTTTGCGTTATTTTTTAAAACAAACAAACAAAACAGCCAAAAGCAGTAAAACGACTTTTAGCACTATCAGTACGAAAAGTTTGAAGAAACAATTTGGAGGCGTTTTCGAAAAAAATACGTGTGAACCTTTCTGAAAATGCGGAATTTTGAGCTTTTTTTTTTCACAGAAAACGTTTTGAGTTTTCGAGAAACTTTATATCACATCATTTACAGCAAATTTACTCTTAAATGCAATAATGTGAACAAATTGCCACTAATGCAAATATTATCAACGTGAGAGACAAGTCAAAAAATTTTGATTTTTGTAATTTTTGAAAAAACAAACAAAAGAATACAGCGTTGTGACATTTATGTCATCTCGTAGAGTACATGTAGCACTATCCCTACTAAAAATTTTAAGAAAAAAATTGGAGCCTTTTTGAGAAAATCTTGTTTTTATTATTTTTTAAAATTGCTCATATCGCACGTAATATTGTGCAAAAATCACAAAAAGTTTCAAAAAATGTACATTTCTTTAATGAAAACTAATTAAGGACCACAAATTTCATTTTTTAAGGAAAACTCTTTATCTTCAATTTTGCAGTGCTACGAAGTCGCCGAAAAAATTCAAACTTTTCAAATTATCGAAAATTCAGAGTTAACATGAAAATTGGACCAATGCTACTTTTATAAGTGTGTGTTTCTCCATTCTTACAAGAAAATTCAAGAAAAACTTTGGAGTCATTTTTGCGAAAATTTTGAATATGTCTCTGAGACTTTATGTAAAGTAACCTCAAAACGTAATGAATGTTTTAAGTCGTAGAGCTTTGACTCGGGGCAGATCGGTGGAGGTTTCTTCAATTTGCGAAAAATCCTACGAATGGTTTAGGTGCTATTGTTGTTCACATACACCAGATGGAAAGACAGACGAACATTTTGCCGTCAATCGATTGTTTGGTATCAAGGACCAACAAAACATGGATTATGGGTACACCACATGTTAGACGATTTTATTTTTAATTTATCAACTATATTTATGAACTTTTTAATTATCATGGCCCGGCAGTAAGAGCTTTTCTGCCGTAAATTCGCCTTTTTTCGCGCTGCATTACATAACTTTCTCTACTCCGTAAGCGGTAGCTTTCCGTGGTTTCTCCGATCAACACTTGACTAATGACGGAGCAGTACCCTAAAAAACGGGCCACGGACCGCGCGCGATTTTTCTTCCTCTTCCTTGTCCTACCCTCACCCCTTACACACACACACACACACACACTAACTGGCAAAACACTACCACACATGCCGGTAAACCGGCCGGGGACTTTGAACTTGTCCCGGCTAGGGCGGTGCCCCTCTGGTGGAAAATACCTAGTAGGGGAAAACCCCATTAGCCGATGGTAGGTCGGCGCCGGATCTGCCCATCCAGCGGGCCACCACCACCACCTCCCGAGCAGAAACGCGCACAACACTTACGGAACTAATGACCATTGTAGTTGACGCGCCGTGAATCACTAACAATCAATCAACCAATACCCATGAAACATTTATTCTATCTTGCTTTAAAGGTTTGGAATACTATATGCTATTATTTATAACTATAAACCTTTATTTTATTACATGGGAGTTTTTTTGTTTTTTTTTCTCCCTTTCAAAATTCAAAATTCAAAACTTAAGTAGTATATGATTTAGTGTAGGGATCACAGAATTTTGAAAATGTGCACACAATTCACTTTTCCCCATAGCCCGTCATACGCAGTTTTTAACTGTTTTTTGACGTAAATAAATAAATAAATAAATAAATAAATAAATAATATATTTACAAAATATTTACGTTTCTAGACATTTTTCGCTCAGCTTCACATCAGATTCCAGAGTGCAGCAATTAAATAATAATCATTTACATATTAAAAATAATATATGCTGTTTTGCATATCAATTGCGCCCAGTGAATGAATTCATCCTTTTTTCTATAAAAATAGGTAATTAATTTATCTAAAAATATTTAGTTTTGGGCAAATAAAAAATTCTGGGAGTCCCTGGTTTCTATTATTCACATTTCAAGATCCATAGTATCTAGCACTAGAGATCAAATAATGAAGCTAATATAGTTTTGTTAAGTGGTTGATAGATCAGTGCACGTTGATGGATCAGTATTGTTCTTATGTTGCAATGGAATGATGAATTGATTTACCTAAACAAATAAGTTTTAAACTACAGGTTCGTAGCACGTAGGACTCCTATCATATCTATTTATGTCTTCAAAATAACATAGGCAAACAATCGCAAAAAAATCGTGAATAATCGCAAAAACCATCGTGGTTTAAAAGAATTGGAAGGTGGTGGCGCAATTCTGGCTTCAGATTCGGATTCAGCGCGTGGAATTTTGGGAGGTCATTTCCGACGAGCATGGAATTGATCCGACCGGCTGTTATCACGGCGATTCCGACCTGCAGCTGGAGAGAATCAACGTCTACTACAACGAAGCAACAGGAGGCAAGTATGTTCCCCGAGCCATCCTCGTGGATCTGGAACCGGGTACGATTGACTCGGTCAGGTCGAGCCCATTCGGTCAGATCTTTCGTCCGGATAATTTCGTTTTCGGACAAAGCGGAGCCGGTAACAACTGGGCCAAAGGGCACTACAAAGGGCAATTCTGGCTTCAGATTCGGATGCAGCGCGTGGAATTCATAAAGAAAAATATGTGTTAAATCTTTCGGTCTGACAACTTTTTTGTGCGCCTGTGTAATTATAAAAACTAGCAATTGCATTTCAGTGTAGATATTTTAATTTACTTTTATGATTATGATTCATCAATTGTGTTGTGACATGTATATCTATTACGCAGGATCCATCTACTGTCGTACCCGCGCGAGAACTCTCGCATATTATTCTCTGCTTTAAAAAGCAAGTGTGTTCAAGGTCATGAGTTGGCAGTAGATACATTTTAAACCTTTCTTTATGAAAAGGATACAAGAAAAAATATAAAAAAGATTTAGTTTTACAATGTGGCAATTGATTGAAAATATTGGTGTAATAATACAAAAGTCCACAAAAAGAATATTCGTGAGTTTACAAGTATTTTAGTTTATAGTGTAGATTTGTTTATTGTTTTTAGTTATAAAGTGAGGAATGTTTGGGAGCTGGATCTCCGAACAGGAAAAATGTAATTTTTTTAGTGCAAAAGTGAGCAAGGTAGACCGGAAATTTCCAAATAGGGAGCAAGACAAGACAAGACAGGGCTGGGTGGGAGGGGTTGGGGGAGCAGGGATGCAATGGGATAGAAGTAGGCCCCGCCGCAGGGCATCAATAAATTGAATTCCTCTTCTGGCTAATAATTTAATGTAATAAATGCCCGGACAACGGGTTTTAATAATATACATAGTGTCGATATTTTGCGAAGTATGTATTTAATTTGCAAATAGCATCGCTGAACGTACCAAATTGAGTATTGAGTCGTGTGTATTAGGAACGGGGCATTCTGTCCCTCGGACACCTTGCATCACCAGAATGGGAGATCCGAGAACTCCAATGTTACGTGAATCTTATCTCGCGGAACCTATCTGAACTTTGTATACCTCTTCATTCTTTACCTCTCGTTTTTTCATGTAGTGAGATGTTTTCACTTTTATTGCTTTCAGAACAGAGGATAGATAACTTTGTTCTCCGTTCTGCCGTGATTCTCGTCATAATGCATACATACAATAGTATGGATGATTATAGTACATTAAGTAGATGCGAATACATACCAATGAGTGAAATATCGATTTCTCGCTTTTCAACTGTTTATTGAAACCTCAAAAAAGTTTCAGTGAACTAGTGGGCAAGTTTTTGTGGCAAATAAATTGCAGAATAGCGAAGTAGCCATTGCAGTCACGCAACACTCATCGTGCTGAATTCTTAGATTGACATGACATTTTACCAGCTTGTTCAGCTCCGTGCAAAATGGACATGTAAATGCCGTGAAACTCTGTAAGTAGTGTTTTTGCGACAATTAGTATCGCGTCTTCCGTGAGCTCACGGCCTGTCGCAGCGAGGGATCGTGGCCAAGCGTGTCAGGCCCTGCCGCCGATACATGGCCGAGCCGGCGCCATCAGCCTGACTACTGTCATGTCTCAATTGTCTCCGAGGGCATGCAGGGTGACAAGAACGCTTGTTTCGTAATGGGCTCGGAACGTCGGGATGGTACAACACACACTTCAATGACTCAAATCCAATTATTGTAAAGGTACACGTTCCTAGAAATATTCTCCCAGTTGAAGAGTATGTTTATGAGAGTAGTATAGTATAATAAAATAATTACATTATCGTAAAAGAATGTGCTCTCAGGGTTGGAGAGGTGTTTAAATGATCAGAATAAAATAAGTAAACGATTAAATAAATATAATATCAAATGAATTTAAAGTAAAAGGTATTAGTTTCACATTTGCAACGGAAACAGTTTTTACAATAATTGTATCTAACAAAACAAAATGTAAGTATATCATAGCGAGAAGACGTCAAGCCCATGTTACGTAAATAACATATAATGTCCAAATGAAATCGGATTGGGAGATCCTTAAAACAGTGTTCCATAGAATTATTAACGTGCGACACTGTGCACTTCTAACTAGGAAGAATACGATCTTAACTCTTTGACTTCAACGAACGAACTCGCTACAAAATCCGACACCGGTTGATGAGCGTATTGTAACGTTCCTACAGCTGCCGAGACAAAAGCTCGCCTGTAGAAGGTGCGAATGTCACATGAGATTCTGATGAGATGATGATTCTGTCACATGAGATTCTGCGTTCAGAATTCTTGCAAATTCAGTCAGCCTTCATACTGCTCGTTGTGTATACTTCGCGAATGTTCATTCCCGCCTGAGATATGGCATAATATTCTGGGGAAATACATCTTATAGCTCCCAGACTTTTAGATTACAAAAACGAATTGTACGAATAATAACCAAATCCACCCACGTGATTCATGTAAGCCTCTCTTCATTAATCTAGGAATTCTACCATTACCGTGTCTTTTTATTTACGAATCAGTGGTTTTTGTAAAAAATGACTTGCTTAAGGGCGGGAATATATTTTTAGAAAATGCCGAAGTCTATTACTATAACACTCGACGTAGAAATCATATTCATCAGGTGACAGTATCAACAGCTCATTACAAAAAATTCACATACAATACATGTACATTATTTTACAACACTTTGCCAGATGACATTAAACGATTAAATTCGATAGAAAAGTTTAAATCCGAAGTGAAATCGTTTCTGCTGCATAACTGTTTCTATACAATTAGAGACTATACTGAGCATCACAAGAAAAGTAACATTAATTTTAACAATGATACATAATGCATAAATTACCATTTGGACTGTATAAATGAGTATAAACAACTTGTAACAACTATTGTAACACAGCTTCCGGGTCAATGACCCCCATCTCGATCAGGTTTTTCGTTCAGTTTCCCTGATCCATTGAGCAAATGCTGAGATGGCCCCTTGTTTTGCTTCTGGACATAAATGTAACTTCATTTTCTGTGCACGTCTTCTAGAATTCAGTGGGAAATACAATTGTTCAAATTATCGTTTCCACGTTGTCGCGGCAGGAAGTAATAAGAGCCAAAATTTATTGCTTATTTATCCTTGAAAATAGATTTTATTACATGGGAGTTGTTTTTTTTCTCCCTTTCAAAATTCAAAATTTATTGCTTATTTATCCTTGAAAATCGATTTTATTACATGGGAGTTTTTTTGTTTTTTTTCTCCCTTTCAAAATTAAAAATTTATTGCTTATTTATCCTTGAAAATCGATTTTATTACATGGGAGTTTTTTTTTCTCCCTTTCAAAATTCAAAACTTAAGTAGTATATGATTTAGTGTAGGGATCACAGAATTGTGAAAATGTGCACACAATTCACTTTTCCCCATAGCCCGTCATACGCAGTTTTTAACTGTTTTTTGACGTAAATAAATAAATAAATAAATAAATAAATGATGCAAATCGTCTCTAAAAGTATATTTCTAATATTCCACAGCGCTTCAAAATTTGCACGTGCAGGTTGTGCATGATGTTTTACCAGCTAACGAAATGTCATGTGAATGAGACGATTCAGTATGCTGAGCGCTGGGTGTGTGTTTCGTGGGCGAACGCGAGCGGCGGCGGGGACCGGACGACCAGAGCCCCACGGGCAACTCGCATGGGTCGTTCCTCTCTTTAAACATTTGCTTCAACCTGGAGATTAAAACTTCCCAAAAGAACTGTTTTTCCATGTTCGTACAAAGTGCATTTGCTAGAAATTATTTGTTACTAGAGCAATAATTTATTTTATATACTTGTATAATACATAACAGTCAATCGATTTGACAATAGCACAAATGACGTGTGTGCGCAGAGGTAAATGGTTTGCTACTTAACGCGATATGTTGAATTTCACGACATCAAAACGCCGACGCACTGAATACTAAATTTATTTAGTGTATCTTTTCTAAAGCCATTTGCTTGTTTATTGATTGTGTGCAAAAATGTGGTGTAATCGGGTGCAGACCGTCCGGGCTAGCGAGCGGGGAAGCAAGACAAAAGGCGGCGGCCTCCTCGTTCGCAGCCTGTTGCAGAGGCGGTCGGCGCGCGCCATGGCGTCCGCACCTGCCTGCGCTCGCGCCTGGGCCTGGGGCAGCACACGGGCGCCTGCGCGCTGGCGGCGACCCGCACCCTCCCCGCGCCGCCCCGCCGCGCCCAGCCGGCGGCCGCGACCTACCTGACGTCCATTGCGCGAGTCGGCGGCGGCTGCGGCTGCGGCGGCTGGCACAGACAACTCCACTCGCTCCACTGGCACGCGGCGGCGAGCGAGGAGCGCGCGGCACACTGCCCGGCGCGGCGCGGGGCGGCGGCGGCGGCGGCGGCGGCGGCGGCGGAGGCGGAGGCGGAGGCGGAGGCGGAGGAGAAGGAGAAGGAGGAGCAGGCCGCGCGCTGAGCTGCACGTGCGTCACCCCTCGCAAAGTCCTCACTCTCGCCGCTCCGCCCCTCCCCTCCCCGCGCCACCGCCACCCCGCGCCCCTCTCATCGCTCGCGGGGGCGCCCCATCTCCCCGCGACCCCGCCCCGCCCTGCCCCGCACCCTCGCCTCTTCGCGCCCCGTCTCCCCGCGACCCCTTCCCCCCGCCTCCCCGCGCCCCATCTCATCGCCTCCCCGCGCTCCGTCTCCCTGCCCCGCGCCCTGCCTCCCCGCGCCCTCGCCCCGTCTCCACGCCCCGCGCCGCCCCGGTGCAGACGCGATCGCTCCGATAAGCAACCGGCCGGCAGTCCCTACTTCATTCACCTATTATTGCCTAAACGAGTTTTCTTCACTAAAATCACTCCACGACGTTCAAAATCACTCCACGAATCCGGCCAGATCGATCAGGGAATATCAATTATGAAAAAACAAAATACAAAAAACAAAAAAACGTCTGTAAGCTTTAGATTTTAGCGTTGACCATAGACAGACGCCAAGACGCCATGACGCCAAGATTCAGAAACGTCCAAACGCTTTCTCTCCATAGCACGTCTCACAATTTTTAACGGTTTCTAGCGGTAACCAAATATATCAAGAAGACAATAAATACGAACACAACACATTTATACAGTAAAACTAGTCTAAGGCGGAACCTGAATGAGTCGGAAGCCTGGCTTTGCCGAAAAAAATCTTAGAAGGGGAATTCTCCAATGCAAAGTTTACTGGAGAAGCCGGAAACCTGCCTAATGGGGAAACGGAAATGAATTTTTAGTTCGACGACATTAAACATTCTGGATATGACGGGAAACAAATGAAACATTGACTTGTAAGCGTAGCGACGTCCTACCACGAGACGCTCGCAGCTGCTCTCGTCCATTCGCTTTCTGGGCTACCCTCGTTGGATCGTCCTATTTTCCCACGCCACTAGTGCGCAAGCCACACTTTGTTTGTGACAGCATTGACCTTCACATGTGTGAAGAAGGAGAGACGGAAAGAGCGATCCTTTCGCAGTTCTTGTAATGCGTGCTTTGGGTTCAGTGGTTCTAAACGTTTACTTTTGTTCAGTTCGACGAGTTGCAGGTGTTGTGTTAATCAAATTTCTATACGGTCAGGCGGAAAATTGAAAATGTTAACATTTGGTGAGGAAATTAGTGTAATTGAAGAACACAGAGAAACCCCATCGGTCAGGGTTTTGATAAAGATAAGTTAAGTTAGAAAAACTCAAGTGTATCACACCTTAAAAACAATGACAATATAGAGAATGAGTTGTTAAAAAGAATTTCTGGAAAGCGGCTCAGTAGATCATTCTACAAGGAACTTAACCACATCATTGGGGAATGATTTGTAAGTGCTAGAGCAAAGGAATATTTAGATCGATGATTCAAGCAGAAGAAATGGAAGTAGCTCAGAAATTAGGGAAAACGAAATTTAAAGCATCTAATGGCTTGAGAGTAAAGATTGCGTTACAAGATTGTTCTGTATCAAGTTTGTAGTGAGGCCAAAGATGTTGATGTAAAAACTGTAGAAGTAAGAAAAGAGAAAATTCCAAAAATCATTGATGGATACGAAGCAAAAAACATTTTCTGTGGAGACGAAACTAGACTAATTTACTGAATTTTACCCACTAAATCGCTTGTTGAAAATAGCCATAAATGTATAGAAGGGAGAATGTCGACTGACTTTTTCTGTGCGCTAATTTGGAAGCAGAAATGGAAACTCCCGTTGTCATAGGCAAAACGGTTCGTCCTAGAACAGGGGTCGGCAACCTTTTTGTAACTGCGGGCCACATTGTGAAACCCCGAATAGCTAGCGGGCCGCACATACTCCAACTTTCTTTTTTATTCTACACATTGAAAATATTAAGTTACAATTCAATAATTTTGTTTGCACTACGTTAAAACGAGCTTGGAATCCACGTACGAACGACGAAAAGTATTCAAAGAAAAAAAATTATTTGAAGTGTTCAATAACAATTTTATTTGCGAAGACAATAAGTACGAATACAAGAAAAGTTCAGAAAAGGCCACGATAGTAGACTTAATCGTTTTCATACGGGAAGAAATTTTTTCAGGTGTGTTGCTTGTGCTCTCAAAGACAGTCACCATCCCAACAGCAAACATTCAAAGTTCGTGAAAGCATTCCAGAAGACGCTTAAAACAATTATTTCATTATTCTTGAAAGAGTTTTTTATCACTCGTTTATACCTCAATCATTACACAGCTGATCGCAAGTGTCCACTCCATCTTTCGTACAACTGTAAAAATTTAAAATTTCTGGCTTCTGTTCAGGGTGCTGTGCGTTCGTCTATCTCCTTGTCCTCGTGAATAGTAAAAATAACTACAGATCGTGATAGGACTGATAGATAAGATGTCATTGTCACCTTCTTTATAAAGCGAAAGGAGCTTGAACTTACATCTCTTTGTTTGCTTAACGAGAATTCCAAAGCAATGTCCGGTTTGTTCTTAAGTGATTTTCCAAAAATGGCCTATTGTGCTTTCACCCACCGGAAGCAGTATTCACCACTAACTCAAAATGAGTCGGAAAGACAAGAGTTATCGCTAAGTCGCTACGTTTGCACATCTGCCACATCGAAATGCACAGGCACACTAAGGCTGGAATCGTCAGAAAGGGCAATTCAGAGAAACACATGTCAACGGCATTTTTCACTGCTCTGAATATCACGTTATCAGAAGAGATTATATGGAACCCGCATCATCGGTAGCTCGCCGAGTTCTCGTAAATTTTTTAAAAAGATTTTCATAAACATTACAATCTAGTCTTATAGAATAACAAGCAATGTTGTTTTGACCTAAACTACTATGGAATAAAATTTGTTCTAAGAGCTAGCCCATTACCATCCTCTTAGTTTCAAATTGAATTTAAAAACACGCTTTCTTGTGTTTGTAGATACACTGGTATTTTTATTTTAGTTCTTAAAACATTTTGTCACATCACTTTACGCAAGTTAGAAAGGTTTCTTTCTCTTCAATCTTCTCACTAGGTATGTGTTGTCCAGGAGAAAAATTGCTTCGGGATTATCGTTTAGGTGCAACTTTTTTTCGTGTTTTCCCGCGAACCTTTTGTATTTCTTTATCCAGTGCTTTAACTTTCAGGTCCGTGGGTAGATATTTATTTTTTATATGCCAAGATGCTTCGACGATATTTCTTAGAATTTTGTTCTGAAATCTTTGGATAATGTCGATATTTCTCTGTCTGGTACATCCCCAGATTTGTGCATCATACGTCCAAATTAGTTTTAATATTTGTTTGTAAAGTAATATTTTATTGTATATTGAAAGGCAAGAACATCTTCCAATTATTCAATTATTGTATTTAATATTTAATTCTTCTCTTTTTTTACATGTTCTTTCCATCGAAGCTTACAATCAAACGTCATGCCAAGATATTTCGCTGTATATGCATATTGCACCATGTGGTTGTTTATATAAATTGGAATGTGCTCAGTACGCCTGTTTGTGAAGATCATTTGAACATTTTTACTTTCATTTAATTTCATATTCCAATCATTGGTCCATTTTTGTACATGCGTAATTGCTAATTGTGGCTTCTGGGTTGCTTCTTCATTCCTTCTTCTATTGCTAAAATTGCGAGTTTTCGAAAAATAAAAAGAGAAAATAACTTTGAATCAAATTGACCCTATGCCAGTAGTAAAGGGTTAAATTCAATTTCAATAAGTTCTATTGCTTGCTTACATTTTCCAACAGGAATATCATGGACTTTAAGGTCCATAAATACATGCTTACAAGATGAAAAAAGAGCAATGATTTTATTCTTGACTTGATTCTTAAACATCTTCAATTTGCCCTCAAACGCCTTTACATTTTAGCACGTATCATTCGTAAATTTACTTTTTCTCTATATTTCTAAATTTAAGTCGTTGTATAGAAGTGACGTATTATCTACCAAAAATTCGAAGTCACATTTCCAGCCTATGTCTGAAAGTTCTTCAGTGGTCTGCCGTCAGCAAAATCTATTCCATTTCCGAACGCAAGATAAAAAATCTTTCAAGTACCTTTCCGCTGCTAAGTCAGTTCACCTGGGAATGATAGATTACATCATAATTTTCACTATCAAGCTAAGCGAAAAACTCCTGAAATTGCCGTTGATTAAATCTATGAGTTCTTATAAAGTTCATAGATTTCACAACTAAATTAACCAGATGAACCCAATTTAAAATTTTACTGCTGAGCGAGTTGGTGGAAAATACAATGAATAGACATTGGAAGAACGGAACGGACTTCAAAACTTGTTGGGTTTTTTTTGCAACAAGCCCTTCTTTTACTTGCTATCATATTACAAGCTCCAACTGTGATAACACTTTTTAATTTCGCCCAGTCCAATTTAAGTTCTTTGAAACTACGTCGCAAGATTTATTTGAAAAAGTGTGCGACACTTTCAACCTCTGAAATTCTCCAGTTATTTCAAAATTATGATGAATACCTTGTACGAAGATGAGAAACTGCACCGTAAAAACCACACTCCCATCCATAGTAAGAGAAAATAACCTTTTTAGCACTGTCCATGAACATACATTTTAATTTCTCATCTATTCTTCGTGACACTGATTTAGCAGAGAAACTAACAGTTTTGATGGCTGCTAACTTTTCTGGACAGATCTCTTCAACAATGGCTTATATGCATGTTTTCACAAACTCCGTGTCGGTGTATGCCCTTCCACACTTAGCGTTTATTCCGGCAACACAGGAACTCGCTCGCGGAGCAAAAGCAATGTTCTAATCTCTTTTCTTTTTGCTTTTTGTTCTGACTGATACAATTTGATTTGTTTTCAGCGATAAAGTTTTGATACAACAAGCTCCCCCTTCAACAGACGAATACATGTTCATACACTGACATTCAAACTGTATTCTTTAAAAAGAGACACATTTCCTTTACAAATTAAACTTACCTACTTATCTCTATGTCGTTTAAAAAAGTATTTTGATATCGATTGTTCATTGAAGGTCCTGCCCTTACGTCTTGTTACAAGGTTTCGATAGACATTGTTATTAAGATAATTGTCTACCTGAGTTTTAAAATTTTTAGTTATGACGTGTATCTATATTTAAACATGCTTGCTCGTCGGATTAGGCATTAACAAAGTTAAAAATATTGTTTTTAAACATATTTTAATTATTTCATCCGTTATGCCCCTTTCTCTAAAAAAAAATAAATATAAAAAAAGGCCTCTGCATGTGCATGGTAATCCTGTCTCTCGTTAGCTTCCCAGAACTTTCTAACATTATAATTATATCTTTCATGGCAAACTCATTTGAAAAATGCATATTTTTTCTGGCATATTTGCATGTTTTGGTAGTGTTTTCGAGAAATTCGTGCAATATATATATATATATATATATATATATATATATATATATATATATACTCTTCTATCTAGCATATTAAGTACGCTTTCCTTAATTGTATGCATATTTTGTATATATAGCAAATTATTATTTGATCGTGACTGTGTCATATACCTGTACGTACCTAGTGTATACGTGTTATAGGGAAAGTTATGTAATACTGTTTTATAAGTATTACATAAGTATTACAAGTTTTATATATCTATAAGACACATCTATAAAAATATATATTATATCAAATTTTGTACAATTGGCTATAGTAATTCAGAAATTAGAAACAAGTTTTTTCTCTAGTGGTGTCTTTAAATATTGTTGAAGATATTACAATGTCTCTGAAATTAGTGTTTGGAGATGTGTCTTTGATAAGGAGAAATTTATAAAGTATTAAATTCAAATTCTGATTTGAAGTTTCACCATAATGAAAAAAAACCTTGTAGTGGAAAATTGAAAAATGCAGAATTTGACCTCACATTGGCTAAGATGTCATCATTAAAGTACGCTCCTATTACATCTTGTGATGTAGAATGCATTTTCTGCATTTAAAAACCTACGTTTCTCACAAAAGAGAGTAGTTGCCAGAATAAAGTTTAGATTTATTACTAATTCTGCAAATAAGTTCCAGAACTTGGTGGCAGAATACACTAACTAAACATTACAGAACTTAACAACTATACAAAATTTTACAAATTTTACACACTTTACAAATTAACATAAACATTTCACCGTGCAAGCTTCCATAGCACTCCACTTCACTTCACTTCACTTCACTTTCACTTCACATCACTTCATTTCACTTCACGTCGCCTCGTCTCACCTCACCATACTGCCAATCACATTTTAATGTGATTCTGACACACTCTTTTCCCTCAACTTCACATCACTGCACTACACGCCACTGCACATAATAATAATAATAATAATAATAATAATAATAGTAATAGTAATAATAATAATGTTATAATAATAATAGTTATAATATAACATACTTTACATAGGAGGTAATAAGACACATATTAACATCTAGGAATTTAATTTATTTTTAAATTTGCTGACATCATGAGGGAAGGGATCAAAGATTTTCACAGGCAAGTCGTTCCAGTCTCTAATAGTTCGATTCGCGAATGAATATTTCCCAACGTCCGTTTTCTGAATTCTTGTCTGAATTTTGTGCATGTGATCCGCTCTGCCGAAATATGTAGGTTTCCCTAATCGACTTTGAATTTCTTTCCACGGTCGAAAGCCTGTGTACGCTTTATACATAGCATAGAGACGTGATTTCATTCTCCTTGTTTCGAGTGACTCCCATACTTTATTCCTGGTACCCCTGAAAGCAAATTTTGAAGCTCTACGCTGAACCTTTTCTAGATTTCTTTGCTGCAAAAGTCTGTATGGGTCCCAACATATCGCGCCATATTCTAATATGGGTCGCACTAATGACATATATGCCAGTTCTTTGGCACTCACTGAACTCTTTTTGAGAATCCGCATAATAAAATGCAAAGATCTCCATGCTTTCCCTACAAATTTACCCCAATTTCCCCAAATTTCCCCAAAATTCCCCGAAATTTACTTGATTTTCCCATGTCAATTTACTGTCTAGCTGAACTCCTAAATATTTGCAAGACGTGACTCGAGGTATAATATTATTATTCAATTTATATGCGGTTTCATTGTAACTTCGACCCCTACCAAACGTGATGGATTTGCTCTTTGAACTATTTATTTCCATGCCGTTTGTATCCGCCCAGATATGTAATTTGTCCAAGTCTCGCTGCAAAATATTCTCGTCCTCCTCCGAGTTAACAATTCTATAAATTACGCAGTCATCTGCAAAGAGTCGTACATTAGATACTAAACTTGTCGGTAAATCATTAACGAAGGCAAGAAACATGAGTGGGCCGATGACACTCCCTTGTGGAATTCCTGACGTGACGTTTCGCGAAGTTGAAAAGTAATTTCCGATTCGGACCTTTTGTGTCCTGTCACGAAGTAGTTCGTTTATCCACGCTACCACTCTAGTGTCTAAACCCGAATCTATTAATTTCTTTACAAGACGATCGTGTGGAACAACATCAAAAGCTTTGGCAAAATCAATTACAATCGCGTCGACCCTACCACCTTCATCAACTACGTCGGCTAGGTCCTGTAAAAGTGAGACTAGCTGACTTTCGCACGAAAAACCATTCCTGAAACCGTGTTGACCCTGATAAAGCCATTGCTTGTCCTCCCATTCTTTCCTGATATAGCTAGAAATTAGATGTTCCATAAGCTTGCATACGACTGATGTAAGACTTACCGGTCTATAGTTACTAAGTAATGTCTTGTCGCCACTTTTAAAAATAGGCACGACGAGAGCCAGCTTCCAATCTTCCGGTACGCAAGCGTTGTTTATCGATACATGAAATAACCTAATTAAATATGGTATAATAGCCTCTCCACCTAATTTAATGACGTCCGTGGAAATAGAATCCGGGCCTCGTGATTTCCCTCTCTTCATTAATTTTATTCTTTTCCGCAAAGTATTTACATTAATATGAAAAAGACTTCTATCTGACAGTGATGGTATCTGAATACAATTTGACTTTTGCTTGAAAACGGAGCTAAAATACGCGTTAAAAGCATTAGCTTTTTCACAATCGTCCGATATTGGCGAATTATTAACCCGAACAACTGGAATCTCATCTTTATTTCCCTTCCTTCTACGAACGTATTTAAAAAATGCCGACCAATTTTTACTGCCCTCCGCATCAAGAATATGAGTTAAATGATGTTCCTCTGCGATTTTCTTTTCCTTCCTCAAAGCTTTTGAATAATTTCGAAATAATGTCATATGGTTTTCACTACAGTGTCTGTTGCTAAACGCTTCTCTGGTTTTTCTTTTCAACCGTCTGATTTTCACATTATAATATTCCGGATCGCATTTTGCTTTTAACAATTTACTTGGTACAAATGCCTGCTCGGCATTTACTAGAATATTTTTAAACGCTTCCCATATTTCTTCCATTCCTCCTCCTATACTAAGGAATTCGCCATACCGTTCTCTTAAGTAATTTTGAAATTCTGCTACATTCGCTTTCTTGTATTCCCTCACTAGAATACCTGTCGCAATATTTTTCCTTGAAATACTTAACTGTAAATCAACTAAAACGGCTTTATGATCACTTATGCCTTCTAAAACGTCACACGACAAAAATAAGTCCTTCGGTCTAATTAGGCAAATGTCCAGAATCGCGTCCTCTCGGGTGGGCCGGTCTACTACCTGTGCTAATCCGCTGTCCCAGACAAGTCTGTTAACTAGTTGTTGTACTTTCCCTTCGCAAACAATCCCTTTCCAATTTGCGTCTGGGAGATTTAGGTCTCCAGCAATGACTACATGACGGCTATTTATATTTTTGTTCTTTCGTAGAGCGCGCCTAAGATTTCATAACTATTGCCCGGCGGACGATAGCAAGCAATTATTTCTAAGATACTTCCCGAACAAAAAATTTCTACACCCATCATTTCAAATTCTTTATCAACCCAATTTGACTTGATATTAAAAGTGTTTTTTACGCAAATAAAAACACCACCGCCTCTGGTTTCGCGATCTCTCCTAAACGTAAGGTAGTCTGAACGAAAAATTTCCGGGTTTGCTACCGCGTCCGAAAGCCAAGATTCAGTTCCTATCACGATATCAGGATCACATGCTTCAATTAAATTCCACAGTTCGGTTTCCTTATTCATGATACTACGACAGTTCACCTGCAACAATCTAGTGAAGCCTCTCCTCACCTGAAAGTCAGTGTTCAGGTCCCATGCATCCTTCCTAGGTTCCTGCGCCGCGGTCACTGCCATCTCCTCCCCCGCAGCAGTCACACGCGTCGTCTCCGTCACCTCCCCCGCAGCAGTCACATGCGTCGCCTCCATCACCTCCCCCGCAGCAGTCACCAGACGCGTCGTCTCCGTCACCACCCCCGTAACAGTCACTCGCGACATCTCCGTCACCTCCCCCGCAGCAGTCACACGCGTAGTCTCTGTCACCTCCCCCGCAGCAGTCACACGCGTAGTCTCCGTCACCTCCCCCGCAGCAGTCACCAAACGCGTCGCTTCCTTTCTCGAAACCATCACTGTACCGCTACTACTACTCCTTAGAAAAATTTAGAAAAATTTAGAAAAATTCTAAAATCTTCTTTAGAAAAATTGTTAATTGTTTACTCTTATGAAAAGAGTAAAACAAAAATGTACTAAACTAATATTTGATTACGCATGTTTTGTCAATTTTTACTCCTCAGCGTGCATGTTTGGCCATATGATAGTGCGTGTTTGCGTGCATTTTCAGTATTTGATAGTGCATGGAAATCCTGTCTCTAATCATAACTCATGAACCGCTGAACATTTTTTGATGATTCCTTTCAAAGGTAATTATCTGAATTATACTTTAGGGTCTGAACCTAAATTTGAAGATAAGTTTTGATTTGTACGTACTTTACAAGGATTTGCATTATAACTTTTAAAAATCACTGGACACAATATCGATTAACAGATAAATTTGTTATTGCTAATATGCATTGTCTGTAGCAATTTTAGGCTCAGGCACAAGAATGGACTTTCTGCTCTAAAATAAAAAAATAAATCATAAAGATATCATCAAAATCAGAAGAGTTATGGTGTTTTAATTTAGGCCAAACAAGAGAAAAAGTAACTTTAGGGAAATCCAGATTAAGACTCATTAGCTCTAAAATACTCGGTGAACACTAGTTTCCTAAGTACAAGAACGAACTTATTCAAAATGGATATAGTGCTTTTGATGTGACAACATAACTTTATATTAGATTAAATTGCATTTTTAGAATTTCTCACGAAATACTCATAATTTTTCTTACGTTTTTAGCCATCATGGCCACCTGAACTGCCAATGGCCATGGGGCGTGGCGAATGTATGTGCATTCGAAAAAATACAAATAAACAAAAAGTAACAAACTTAGAAACAATCTGTTATACGCATTAGAAACTATACACCTCAATGTACAAGAAACAATGAAAAATAAAAATTCCGATTTTTCTCGGAAAAACGAGATTTCGAGGTAGACGAGTACCTTAAGAAGACGAAAGGTCCAATCGACAGCAGAAAAAAAGAAAAGAAATTAACCAAGATTCGAGACCTCAGAGCACTTTATCTGAAATCGCAGCTGGTACGCGCCGCGTAAAAACAACGGACACATTTAAACTGCGAGAGATCTAACTTGTAAGTGCCAGTCCGACGGTGTCTCCACGTAACCAATACGACGGCAGTCCCTGGGAGCCCATCGGGTACGATTTCTCACAGCCCACGTTGACTTGCGTTGTCAATGCAACAAACATTTCTGCGTGTTCCGCCAAAGCCGCGACTAGGTTGTGGGCGTGGGCAAGGGTGTAGATGTTAGTGTTCGTGTTTCCGGGCGCGTCAACTGCTTTGATCATTAGTCCCGTTTGTGTAGCGCATGTTTTTTCTCGGGAGATGACGGGGATCTTCCCCCCTGTATGGCAAGATCCGGCGCCGTCCTACCGTCGGCTAGTCGGATTTCCCCCTAACCAGGACTCTCCCACCAGCGGGGCACCGCCCCAGCCGGGACAAGCTTTAAGTTCCTGACCGATCTCCTGGAATATGTGGTAGTGTAGTGCAAGTTAGTGTAAGTGTGTGTGTGTGTGTGTGTGTGTGTGTGTGTGCAAGGGGAGAGGATAGGACAAGGAAGAGGAAGGAGAGATCGCGCGCGGCATTCGCCTGGTGTTGATCGGAGAAATCACGGAAAACTACCGATTAGAGCTGCCGGCCGCTAGAATTCTCCTCCAGACAGCGACTGAATTCGACCTAGCTGAAAAGCTAGTGTCGAAAATCCTGCCGCCGTCAGGACTCGAACCTAGGACCTCCCGGTCAGAGGCGCTGCAGTGTTCAGTGTCCGAGGACTGGAACGAAACAAACATATGATAGAACATAAACATTGATGGTTTCCGATGAAGCTATCTATCCGACGGGAAACTCAGCTGCGACAGCTTGAGTCTCGCCACACCGCACCATGTGTTCGTCCCCGGAATATAAGCGCATCGAACGTTAGAAAAAAAGCGCAAGGCCAATTAGAGAAGAGAACGGTAAAAGAACAGTGCATAGAGGGGGTTTTGGCTACTGCCACAATAACAGGGGTTATTACATGCTTCTAGATAGCACTGAAACATGAAACTGCGTTAATTACCTGTTCGTGTCTTCAACTGTTTTTTTAAATCTATTTGTTGTAGGCTACTTAAAATGCCGAAAAATTCGTGACCGAAGAGGAGGCGCCCTCCGGCCCGTACGGGATGGCATCGCGGTCCGCGGGTTGCCGACCCAATTAGGCACTAGCGTTTTTTTTTGTTTTTTTTATTTTTTTTTAATTTTTTTATTTTTTTTTAATTTGTTGCGTCTACTTCGACGCAACGCGTCTCCAAGCCCCTTGGGGGGCGTTGAGCGCTTTGCGCTTCTCGGAGTAATCCGCCCATTACTGCGCTTGTTTTATGGAGTAATCCTCCGTTAACATTGTCTGTCGCGTCTCGTCGTAGTCGGTTGTCAAGGGGACCGCCAGGTAGCATCTCCGCGTATGCGCCTCCTACCGCGCGCTCCTGCGTCACTACTCAGCGGCCAGAATTACGAAGGAATAAGGATAGCGGTAGGGTTTAGGACACTTCACAGGGGTTGGACTAGCCCTTGTGAAGCAGCCGAACTCGTTTTGTTGGAACAAATTTCACATGAGATTCGACGGGAATCGAACCCGGATCTCAGTGGTGAAAGGCTTGCGACTTTGCAATGAGCCACGAGTTCAGCTCGAGCAATGAGTTCACGCGTTGACAACACACTCAGGTATGGTTTGCCGTCAGTCGATTTTGTAGAATCCAGCACCCACAAAACATGGATTCTGACTACACAACGTGATAGAGAAAGTAATTTATTACACACAGCAACGAGATTTATCCAATTTTTCGTTACAATGACCCGACAAGAAGAGAGTTTCTATTGAAATATCAGTTTTCGGCGAACGATTAGAATACTTTCTCTTCTTACGAAGTAAGGCGAGAACTGAAAAACAAAAAGGTGTTCTGAAAGGTTTAATAAATTCTGTCGCTGTGGAGCGATGCGTGGAGGAGCCAGCAGAAGGGGCGTGAGGCGAGTCCAAGTGCCTCGCATTTACAATGACTCGGTTATGAAATTGGTTTCCTTAGCAGAACACGTGGCGCTAAACATTAAATTTTATGTGTCTGCATTTGTTGTCATCGCTAGCGTCTAAACCGTAATTTTCTCCAAAATCGACATTCCCCGATCAATCCAAACGCACTCGAGACTGCGCTTTCGGAAAGGATATTTTGAGTTTCGGGGATACACTCAATGACTCGGCATTTTCAAAATTTTCTAAAAATTGCTTTAAATGTTGTGATTAAACTTTGTCCTCTAATACCGTAAAGGACTCTAAAACTAGTGGTTCTAAAACAGCATAGGTCGAATTCAGTCGCCGTCTGGAGTGGCCCACTGCTCTGATCGGTAGTTTTCCGTAGTTTCTCCGATCAACACCAGTTGAATGCCGGAGCAGTACCCTACCAAACGGGTCACGGACCGCGCGCGATCTGTCCTTCCTCTTCCTTGTCCTATCCTCTCCCCTTACACACACACTTACACTAACATACACTACACTACCACGTATGCCGGGGGACCGGTCGGGAGCTTAGAGCTTGTCCCGGCTGGGGCGGTGCCCCGCTGGTGGGAGAGTCCTGCTTAGGGGGAAACTCCACTAGACGACGTTAGGTCGGCGCCGAATCTCGCCATCCAGCGGGGGAAGATCACCGCCATCTCCCGAGAAAAAAACATGCACTACACTAACTGGACTAATGACCAAAGCAGTTGACGCGCCCGGAAACACGAAAAAATCAATCAATCTAAAACAGCACGTACTTTCTCGCCAATACTTTCACGCAAAGTTACGCGAAAAGTACTAAAATTTTTGAAAAATTGTACACGGCCTTATTTCAAAACGTATCTTTAGAGAAACAGATTTAATTAAGGGGAAAATCTCTATTTTTAATGTTTTAACTGAAGGAAGATTCCCAAAAAATTCTTAACTTCTGTAGTTTTCGAAAAATGAGGGTTTTCAACGAACGTGAGACCTGCACCATTCTCTTAAACGTCCTTCACACTATCCAACAACAAAATTTCATCAAAAACGATGGTGCCATTATTTTCAAAGTTTTGAAAATGTCCCAGGGAATTCATGTAGAGTATCCCCCAAAATTAAAATATCGGTTTCAAGAGGACGCAAGATCAGCCAGATCGATTGGGGAATATCAATTTTGGAGAAAATCGGCTGACCGGTTTACCCGCTCGTGTTGTTCACAGACGAATGGGCAGAGAGACGGTTTGCAATTATTTGATTTTTCGGTATCACGGTACTTCAAAACATGGATTCTGGCTACACCACGAATTGGGTTCTTTTCTAAATTTAGCAACGGAATTTATTCACTTTTTCGTTACCTGGGCCCTGTATAAGTGTTTTTCTGCGGAAAAGTCGCCGTTTTCCCCGCAGTATTACATAATCTTCTCTCTAATTCTTAGCCAGAAAGTAAAAATGGTGTCTATCCGATTTCCAGCGAACTCACTCTACTTTCAAAAATTACGAAGATTTCGAGAGTTTTGTCTTAAATTAAATGTGTACAACAGAAATAGTATTTTGAAAAATGTCAATCACTTTTTTAAATTTTTTTAAAGTATTACTTTTTGCCTAATTTCTGCTTGAAGTCAATGCAATTCTTAAAACACGTTTTCTAGAAAACTACTTCAACTTTTTCTTTAATTTTTCTCACGGACATAAGGGACGCTTAGAAGAACGGCGTAAGGCTGATTTGCGTTGATCTCTGTGAATTTTCGTAAATTGCCAATGAGCCCCCCTTCCGCAAGGGGTGTGGCACTGGTATTATGTGAGTAATTTACAAAGGAAGTAGCGGAATAAGATTGGCAAATCTGCCCCGGGGAATAAACATTTTTTTGTGTTGAAAATCATAATTGAAGTGTAAAAAACAAGTTTCTTTTGCCGTTTTTAAATCAATTTACCCTAAGTACTTCGTACAAATGAAAAACACGCGTTTTTTCGCTTCTTATATCTTTGACCCCGATAAATAAGCTGATAGGTGAGAAAAACTTAATTTTACAGCGGAACAAAAAACTACTGTAAACTAATGTTGTAAATCAGGGATTAATCATATTCAGACAAATCCTACAAACAAATAGTTCCGTTTTAATATCACCTTCGTTTCAATATCATAAATCCTTGATTTACTTCAGTTGAAAGTTCGTTTTTGCTCCCTTGTGAAAACTAAGGATTTATGACTTATCAGCTTAATCACCGAGATCAAAGATATATGTGTACATTTTTTAACCACATTACGCCCATGAATATAGACTTAAATTATCCTTGCAATTTTCTATAGATGACCATGATGTCTCGAGAATTTTTCAGGCACTTATATCCGATTTCAACCCTTACAATCAACAAAAAAGGAGAGAAAAATACAAAACCATTACATTTTCCTTCCTTTTTGTAAGAATATCTCATATTCTGACGCTTATAATAAAAAGAGCTAAATGCATATTGTAGCCCTGTAAATTCTCTACAGTTTTCCACAATATCAACTTTTTATCGTATAATTTGCACCCGATAGCTCAATATAAAATAGAGTAATTTAATAGTTTCTTATTTATTTGCATATGCAACTTATTGTAATTTTAATATTGAACGAATTAATGTTTTAACTAGAAATAATAAGTTTTTATATTTTATTCCCTTACCACGATACATTCGTTGCTTTGATTTGACAGATTATTTAATAATAACGCTAACTCTTGTGCCCCTACTTGGCACGCGAATGAAAATGCTCTGAAAATGTGTATATGTTCAATAAACAACAGTTTTCGAGATAAGTATGTACCACAACTACGATTTCCTTTCGGTATAAAATTGCGGATCGCTACAAAAACGAATACGAGTTTCGGAAGAAACATTAATTAGTTCATTGTTTGGAAAGCACAAGAAAAAATATTTGTATGTAGCAACGGTTCTCTGAAAAAGGCATGTTAAATAATTCTAATTTCACCTGTCTTTAGCCTGTTCTGTGCTCACACAGAATTTTTCAGACACTTATATTCGATTTCAACCCTTGGATGGATCATCGTAACTTGATTGAGATTATGGATCTGACATTGATAGAGATTCTGATAGTTCCGACTCCATTTCTGCTCTTTATAGCTTTCTCAATCTCGATATACGGAAGTAGATGATAAACAATTTTTACCCTTCAATGTGTCTAACGTAGATGTGACATGTGTGACTTTATGTCGTACATGTGGATGGCAGACTTTTTGCATCTGATGACGTTAAACCAGAAGACGCCAGTATCTAATATTTCGCCTTGCAGGTAGATGGTAAATCTGCACATTGCGATGTAGAACCAAATGGTATGTTTCCAAAATTTGCTATCTAAATCAAAAAGATGGGGGAGTGTATCATGCAGTGAGTACTTAATGAATATTGTAACATTGCAAATAATATTTAACATTATTTGTAACGTAGCTCAATTTTTAGTTAAAATCTTAATTCATTCAATATTCAAATTACTGTAGTTTATAATATTTTTCTTACAATTTTTTTAAAATTATTTATCATTTCTAATAATCATAAAACAGAAAAACTACGAAAATTAAAAAAACAGAACCTAATCTATGAAAATAAATAAGAAAGTATTAATTTTCTGTTTTATTTATATTGTGCTCTCGGGTCTAAATTGTCAGATGAATGGTTGAAATTTTGGGAAATTGTAAAGAATTTACCGGGCTACAATTTATATCTAGCCCTTTGTATGCATGGGAACCTGAGATATTCTTAAAAAATGAAGGAAAAAAGTAATGTTTTTTCTCCTTTTCTCTTCTTTTTTGTTGATTGTAAGCGTCAACATCGGTTATAAATGACTGAAAAATTCTCAAAACATTTCCTCACATTACCTATACTCAATAAGAAATCCCTAGGATAATTTAAAGCAAGATTCAGTGGCGCTAAAGGGTTAAAAATCATTAAAATTATTTAAGAAGCTACAAACACGTTTTTTTTTCTTTTGTACGAAGTACTCACGGTAAATTGATTTAAATCCGGCGATAAACTTGTTTTTTACACTTCAATTACGATTTTCAACATAAAAATTTTCTAACACCGGGGGCAGATTTGCATTTTGCTACCGCCTTTGTGTGTCGTATATGAAGGTTTGTGGGTAAATATACTTCAATTTTAACCTGGAGCTCTACAAATTCTTCTGAGCGTTCCCTTTGACCGGTCGCTGAAAACGCCAGACTGTCGTTAGTTCGTTATATCCTCACCAGGGGGTATTACGTACCAACTCGGCGCGTGGCGAGCTTCCTGATGGTGCCACCAGATCGTGTGCGTTCCCTGGCGAGTCGGCATCACGGTGGTCGGCATCCAGAACCAATGGCAGACGAAGTTCGTCTCACTTCAGGTCGCAGGACAAATCATGTGCTGGAGCTAGACAATTTTAGGTCCGGGGATAAGAAGAAACGTGTAACTCCTCCCCCCCCCGTACGAAAAAATTAAAAATGTGAAAGTTGTATCAAGAAACTCTGTAAAAGTATTTAGTGATTCAATAATATAATTTCCACGGTGAGCTTAAAACGCTTAAGAAGAATTTGTTGTCTATAGTTAGTGTTTAATAAAATCACTTGTAATATACATGAAGTAATAAATATGAATTTTAATAGAATCTATTTTATAAATAGCGTCATTTGATTAATTGCATATAGTCCTACCTTAAAAGTAATGACTACAAGTAACTATTTAAGGTCAAACATTGATTGAAAATTTTATGAAACATCAGACTACTCTTCTGCGACTTTAAAATTACGATAACTATTCTCGAGTTCTAACTTTCTTGTCCCATTAGTTCCGTCATCGGGTCCCTTGACTCGCGGGAATCCAGATCGCCTGGTCTGCCCATACCTAGCGCTGGCATTGCATATTAATAATTGACCATTAAGGTATTAGTAATTTACTAATGTCTCTCCCTTATCCTAAATATCTTGTATTCTACACGATTCTATTTTATTTCTTGCATAGAAATCTTTCTCTTTTTTATATTTGCATGGTATATTTTATTATGCCATGGGAAGTAGTAGGACGTAATAAATAAATGGCCGACTCATCTTGCAGTCACGCCACGAAACGTGTGATTCTTTTATAAAACTTGTTTCTTTAACTGTCAAATTTTACAGTACTAAATGCAACACTGTACCTCTGCATTGGGCAAGAAAAAGCTTTCGTGATCCTTAGCATTATATTGATAATTACATTCGCAACATAAATAGGATATGAAGAATAAAATCTGCGAAACCACACATACATCAAAACTCTATTTTCTGTCAATTCTAGTTCTTCTCAAAGAAATTTCCTTATTACACCACATGTATCCATGTTACTTTAATAGTGTAATCATTATAGATTGATGAGCATATAAGTAAATTATAGATGTTCCAGATCAAAATGCAAATTAAAACACTAAATCATTCCAGATTGCTGATGTTTCAGAATATTTCATTCCATCATCAGGGATAATTCTACCAGAACACCAAACCACACTGGTAATATAACGTATTAAATCTAACTGTAGTAACCAAACCTTTAGATTACAAAAGAAAATTATTGCAATAATGAAAGAAATGCCACGCACGTGATCGCTGCAAGCCTCTTTTCATTCAGCTGGGAATCTTACCATTGCCTTTCATATTTATTGACGAATCTGTAATATTTGTCAAAACTGACTCAACGGTGGGAACATATTTTAATGCAATACGTATATTTATAATTATAATCCACGTCGTAAAATCACGTGTCAGTACCATCAGCTCACTACAAGAAATCAGCATACAATAAATGTACGTTACTTTACTACGCATTGCCAGATGACATTAAACAATTAAAATTAGTACGTACACAAATTTAACTTAAAAGTAAATATTTTCTGATGCATAGCTGTTGCTATACAATAGAGACTATACTGATCATCAAAAAGGAAAAATAATGGTAATTTTAAGAAAACGATGATTTATAATAGATTAGTTTTTTATTGTATAATTTAAAGAAAGATTTGATATGCCTGTAATAAGTAATGTACTTCAGCTTCCGGGTCAATGACCGCCATCTCGATAAGGTTTTTGTCCAGTTTCTCCATTGTACAAATGCTGAGATGGCCCCTTGTTTTGCTTCTGGACATAAATGTAGCTTCACTATGTGCACGTTCTTTTGAGCTCTCCTTTGGCTTGTAGTGGTAGAAATAGAGCTGAGGGTGAGTTACTATATTGTTAGCAATGCAGAAAAACCAAATCTGCAGTTTGTTTACCGTTGCAAATAGTTTTTTTATAACTCGGAAACGAAAATGTCTAACTTTTCAAATGTTACTTATCTCATGCTCTTTTAATTTTATTATTATTATTATTATTATTATTATTATTATTATTATATAGTATATACTATTATTATTATGTATTATGATTGTTGTTCTTGTTTTAACTTTCATTCATCTTTCAACTATCGTTAAAATGTTGGGATTGGATTCTAGTACTCAAGAAAACGTGTGCAGATAATCTTCTCCCACAAATGTCATTCACAGTTTTTACTGTTTTTTACCGAAATAATTCAATTAACTTAGAAATATAATTTCACGAATCTGCAGACTATTTATAAATAATGAAATTGGTATCAACCATTCTTGTGTAGGGATATACAATATGTCGTATCATTTCACAAGCACCAGACGGTCACAAGACGAGAGTTGAGTTTGCAAAGCTCTACCGCAGGCCAGAGCATCGTGGTAAAAGAAGGAAGGCACAGGATGCAGTGAGGCTGTGCAATAGGAACTTGTGTAGTGCCAATTACCACTGGCGGATCCAGTGGGTGCCATGCCCCGCCCCCCCCCCCAAGGCGTAGACTTTTCGTTCACCTTCCTGTATTTGGCACAATTGATTTAAATGTTTATTTATAATTCAATTATCTAATTATTTAATCAATACTATTGTATAGTATCATACATATATTATGTAAATAAAATGCAATATGATAACAAATATGTTTATTCTTTTAGAAAAATCTACGATGCCCCCCCCCCTCAAATGATCAGCTGGATCCGTCCCTGTAAGTTACATCCCATTATTAATTAATTAAGTACAAAATAAGAATTTTTACTATCAGTAAGGAAGTGTTGAAATACAAATTTCTAAGTAATATTAATTTTAAAATTGTGAACATGAAACGTAAAAAATATGCAGATTCATCCACCCTAACATCTTTAATAACACTAGAGGGTACTATATTTGAAAACGAGCCTGACCACAACCAGCGCTCTCGTGACCTTGGTAGGGCGGCAAAATACATTGGAAAAAATATGAATACTTATTTAAAACATTGATGAAAAAACAAAATATTGTAATACATATCAAAGAGCAATACTCCTTTACCCATGTCATCTAGTAAAATACGTAGAATTATAACCACAGATAACAGAAGTCTCACATTTCACCAGTCTCAGAAACAACAGTTGTTTATTTATTTTACGTCTAAAAACAGTTAAAACTGCGTATGACGTGCTATGGGGAAAAGTGAATTGTGTGCATATTTTCAAAATTATGTCATCCCTACACTAAGTCATATACTACTTAAATTTTGAAAAAAAAACTCCCATGTAATAAAATCTATTTTCAAGGGTAAAAAGGCAATACATTTTGGCTCTTATCCATGTTGTTTAAAACTCAGTAAGTGATAGGGCACTTGAACATGGAAACCGCAGTTTTTCGAAGCAGTTTCGATCCATCCTTTTGCAAAAACTGTTTTCTGTGTCTTTCAATTTTTTCATTAATTGTATATTATTTGCTGTAGTGTATGAAAATGAGTGACGAGAGAAAAGATTGAGTGGAGCGGAGTATCGCACACAGGCAATCTCAAAAATTAAAAAAGTGAAAAAATATTTAATAAAAACCCAAAACTAGATTTTAACCCAAAACCTAACAAACACAGAAACACAGTCACAACAGAAAACTAGTGGTTCTACAGAATGGAACAGACTTTGTCGTACTAGATAGTTTTCTAATTTTTTGGTGTGTCTTAGCTTCTCGGTCTTGCCCTATCCACTTACCAGCTACCATCTATCGCCGAACATTTTCTCAATTTTTCGGTTTACTAATTGAATAAAAAAAATATTAATTTAGAAACATTATTGAAGAGTAAAACCTCGTCTTATATGCAAATTTCATTGGAAAATTTGGAGCCATTTTTTAAGAAAATGTCGTTTAAGAAGTACTATAAAAACGAAAGTTGAACTCTTTTATAGAGAAAACTTTTGACACTAATTCATAGCATCATAAGAAATGCGAAAACTGACACAATGAGTAAAACACGTCTGACTAGATTGTTTACAAAAAGTAATATAACATTATTCATTGATTACTTGATGCAGGAGTCATGGGAAGCGGTTTATAGTACAGTTAATACAAACGACAAATATAATTCTTTTTTTCAACGCTTTCATTTCAGTTTAATACTTGCTTTCCTCCTCAAAAAAGAAAATTAAATATTTCACGGAAAAGCAATTCTTGGATAACACTGGGGATTAGAACATCTCCTAAAAACAAGCGAATTCTCTCTTTCGTTTCTAATTTATATCTCAAGATTTCCTCATCTACTTTAAAAAATACAAATCATTGTTAAGAAAAGTCATAAGGCAGGCTAAAATCATGAAACACGATCAGGATATTTTGAACTCAAATAACAAAACAAAAGCAATGTGGAATATAATAAAAAATACGACCAAATCAACTAGAAACCTTGTAGAGAATGTTGTTTTAAAATATAACGATGATATAAATGTAAACGATCCGGCAACAGTGGCTAGCCTCTTTAACCAATAATTTTCGAGAATTGCTGCTGATCTCATTAAGGGTCTTCAGCCACAAAATTCAATACCAGACATTTCCTCCAAAATTTTAGACACGATGTTTGTTTCCGAAACTTGTTCCTATGAAATTCGGTAATAAATATTTGTCCGGTTTAGATGAATTCCCGGATTCTTTGTTAAAGACCTGTGCGTTTGCCATTATACACCCGTTAACTTACATATTTAATGCATCCTTATGCACCGGAACGTTTCAAGATATTTTCAAAACAGCTAAAATTAAGCCGCTCTTCAAAAAAGCAACAAAAATGAAATTAAAAATTATCGGCCCATTTCTCTTCTATCAGTTTTTTCAAAAATATTAAAGAGACTTTTTTCCGTAAGAATGGAAATCTTTCTCGGTAAACACGACGCGCTTTCAGATTGCCAACATTGATTTAAAAAATCAAAATCAATGGAAACATCCATATTTTCTTTTCTTAAAGATGTCGCCTCATCATTGGATCAAAAAGAAGCACCTATTGGATTATTTTTAGATCTCTCAATAGCTTTTGACGTCATTGATCATGAAATTTTACTTTCAAAATTCCCTTTATATGCAATCCGTGGTATTGCTCTAGATTGGTTATGTTCGTACCTCAAAGAACGATCTCAGAGTGGAAGTACCTTACTGGAATGATGGAACATTATGTACACACCTTTCCGACTCTGTCAATTGCTCGTGGAGTTCCTCAAGGATCGATTTTAGGCCCTATTCTGTTCCTACTTTACGTAAACGATATGCCCTCGACGAATCGAAACGGAAGAACAGTTCTCTTTGCGGATGATAGAACATTCTTTGCAATAAAGAAACCGCAAATAGTACAATATCAGATGTTTCAAATTGGTTCCGAAATAACAAATTAATAGTAAATGAAAAGGAAACTGGTTTAATGCAGTTTTCCAATTCAAATAAACAATTCTGTGCTCCATTGAAAATGATCGGTGTACCATTGACTGATGTTAAGGAAACAAAATTTTTGAAGTCTTTCAATTTACTCAAACCTTAAATGGAACGTCCATTTAAATGAATTGAACACAAAATTAAGTTCATTATGCTACGCGTTCAGAATTCTTTCAAATTCAGTCAGCCTTCATATTGCTCGTTGTGTACTCGTATATTTCGCGAATGTTCATTTCCGCCTGAGAAATGGCATAATATTCTAGGGAAATACATCTTATTAAAGCTCCCAGACTTTTAGATAACAAAAACGAATTGTAGGAATAATAACCAAATCCCACACACGTGATTCTTGTAAGCCTCTCTTCATTAATCTAGGAATTTTACCATTATCTTGTCTGTTGATTTACTAATTAGTGGTTTTTGTCAAAAAATGACTTGCTTAACCCTTCAGCGTGTTATGTCATCTACAGACGGCAATATCCTTTCTCTTCTAAACGCGGTATGCCATCCCTGGACGGCATGGATTATCCTTTCCATTCGCGGTAAGCAGTGGACGGAAGGGACAGTTACCTGTTTCTCCTCTGATTTGCGGTATGCCGTCTCTAGAGACGCTGGTCGCTTTGCGGTGCCGTGCGCAGACGCTGGCTGTGTGTTACCGCCAATTTTATGTTTCCTTCTGAGTGATTTTCCATACAAATATTTTAATATCGATTGAAGTGTTTCTATCTCTGTTTTTATGAAAAAAATTAATTTACAATACTTCGTCTTCTATGTGCTTTGTATCACATTAAATTATGGCAACTGTCAGATATACGTGGTATGTATTATTTTATTATGTGTAATTGTTTGTTGATACAAGTGTGTCGTATTTATACTAAATTATATTCATTATTTTATTCGTCATAACTTTAATTCGTCATAATTATCGTCATAATTTTATTATTGATATTATTATTATGGTTTTTACTTTCTCATCTTATTGGTACATTTGAATGAATTGTACAGATATACATAATCAGAGCACAATACATCTATTTTTTAAAAAGAATTTATAATACATTGTTTCCCATGAATTTCCGTACTATTCTTGTTGTTGAAATAACAACAGCCTTCTGCATGGGTTTGTACAGATCTTCATTCAAACCCAGTTGCTTAAGGCCCCCAATCAGACTCCTAGGGATGACTCCGGTGCTTGAAACAATTATCGGGATAATGTTGACTCTTTTCATATTCCACTGTTTCTCAACGGGTTCAACAAGATTTGCATATTTACCGATTTTTTCAGTGTATTTGCTTTGAATGTTGCCAGTATTTGGGACAGAAACATCAATAAGCATGACATGTTTCTCACACTTGTTAATCACAACCAAATCCGGTCTGTTGTGAATCACTGTTTGGTCCGTTAAGATAGTTCTATCCCAATACAAGCGCCACTCTTCGTTCTCCAGTACACTCATAGGTTGGTACTTAAAGTACGGTACCTTATCTTCAGTCAGAAGACACTTTTGAGCCAACGCTTGATGTAAAATTTTGGCCACCGAATCATGTCGCTGTTTATATTCGGTGCCTACCAAATGTGTACAACCCGAGGTAACATGTTGAATTGATTCCACTGTTGGACAACCATAACGACATAACTCATTCTGCACATTGCTATCTCTAACAATTCGCTTCAAATAATTACGCGTTGGAATAACTTGATCCTGAATAGCCAACATAAACCCTTCAGTTTCTGGAAAGATCTGTCCTGATATAAGCCAGTAGTTCGATGCTTTCAAATCGACATGTTCTTGGCTCATCTCATGTGGATGTCTTCCATGAAGAGCTTTGGCCATCCATAAAATCTCTTTTGGCCGTCATTGCATGAGAAGTCCGCAACATCCTGTCTCGACAGCTCTATCGGAGTATAGACATCTGCTTCACAAATTGCTTTATGCAGTTTTGATGTATTTGCCGCAGAGTGGAAATACATTCTCATGCTCTTCACTTGCCGACAAAGTTGGTTTCCAATGTCTGTGAGTCCTCTTCCACCCATATTTCTCGGAAGTGTTATACGTTCGACTGCAGATTTTGGATGGTGCATGCGTGCTTTCGTCATTAAAACTCTCATTTTCCGTTGTAAGTTCTCAATGTCAGTTTTGCTCCACTTAATAATGCCAAATGAGTAGTTTAAGACTGGGACAGCATAGGTGTTAATAGCTTTCATGATATTTCTTCCATTCAACTTTGTTTTCAGGAGCTTTCGGGTTCTTCGGAAGAATTCCTCTGCAAGTTCATCTTTCATTTTACATTGGTCAATGTGCCTTGCCTGTCTCACTCCCAGGTATCTGTACGTTTCCTCAGCAGACATCGCTTGTATCAATTGTTTATTTTCAAGTTCAAAGGCTCCCTCTTGGAGCTTTCCTTTTACAATATTCAATGTACGACATTTTTCCAGGCCAAACTCCATTTTAATACTTTTTGAAAATGATTCCACAATACTCAATAGTTGTTCAAGTTGAGATTTTGTCGAAGCATATATCTTCAAATCATCCATATATAAAAGATGATTTATGCGATACATCATTCTTGCTCCCAATTTAATTCCAAATCCACATTTAGTGGAATTCAAGAGATTAGATAGCGGATTCATACAGATGACAAACCAGAGGGGACTTAGTGAGTCTCCCTGAAAAATACCTCTTCGCACATTGATTGTATCAGTTTGGATGTTGTCAACAGGAGTACTTAAGATAATTTTTGTTCGCCATTTCGACATAACGTGTTCCAAGAAGGAGACAACTTTTGTATCAACCTCATAGATCTTAAGTATTTCTATCAGCCAGGTATGTGGTACAGAATCAAAGGTTTTTTTGTAATCAATATACGCCATGAACAAGTTGCGATGTTTTGCATATGCTTGACCACACACTACTGAATCTATGATTAATTGTTCTTTGCAACCCATGGAGCCTTTGCTACAGCCTTTCTGTTGAACTGCAATAATATCGTTGTCTCTACAGTGGGTGTATATCCGTTGTGAAAGGCACGATGTAATGATTTTATACATCGTTGGCAAGCAAGAAATAGGGCGATATTTTGTTGGATCTTCTTGTTTTTGTGGGTCTTTGGATATCAGATATGTAATTCCCTGGGTAAGAAATTCTGGCATCTTATCTGGTTGTTGTATGACATCATTGATCAATTCAGCCAGCCTTTGGTGAGTGCACCATAATCTTTTATACCAAAAATTATGAATTTTATCTGGTCCTGGAGCTTTCCAATTCAATAGGTTCTTGATTACTTCACTGACTTCTTCAGTTGTAAATTCTTGGTAATGCATCTTGGTAAGATGTTCACAGCGTTTCTTCTCTTCTCCAATCCAGCTCGCTCTCACATCACATTCCACTGGATCAGAAAGTTGCTTACCCCAAAAATCATTCACCTGCTCTCGTGTTGGATATAATCCTTTGTAATTGCCTTCTTCCTTTCTTCCCAGGTTTCTGTAAAAATTCTTTTCAGATTTTTCAAACAAAATGTTATCTTTCCTCCTACTTCTGCTGGTTCTATATCTGGACAATCGATTTGTTAATACAGATAGTCTCTGTTTCAGCGTGTCAATGCACTGTTGTACTGTCGTATTAGGTTCATCTCTTCGAGTATGCGTTTTACTTCTATTCATAATACGATCTGCCAGCTTCACAAGTTTTGGTGATCGAATACCATTGGCATAACTCATCATACGGGCAATATCACCTCTCAGTATTTCGATGTTCCTGACGAGACGCCTCTCCCAAGGTGGCATCATCCGGCCTCTCTGCTTTTTTCCTGACAGATTTTCACAGTCTATTCCCAGGGATTTTATTACTACAACTGCAGCACAATATATAACAAGGTGGAGATATTGCAAGTTGTGCGCCATTTCAATTTCCTCTGGTAGTACCTCGCAATTCATAATATCTATAATACGTGCCATTCGTCTCGATGTATTGATCTTAGGTAACACTGGTCTCATAGTTGGGTTAGTCCCTTCAAATTGGAACATAGCTTCTCTCATTCCCATCTTCAGCGATTCCACCAGTCTTTCGTCTTCAGCTGTAGTTATATTATCTGTTGTAGGGATATTTTTGTGGGACTCCGGGTGAATTTCTGATTCACTAGGTTGTAAGTTCTCAACCTCATCCAGTTCTAGTTCACGACCAACTTCCATTTTAATGGTCTGGAGCCGTGTCTCAGGAATCAGTTTATTACGTAAAATCACTCGATACTGATCAGACACTCTTTGTTCAGTTACGGAATATTCAGGGAAACTCTGTTGAAATTCTCTAAATAATTTCTGCCTGTATCCAGTCACATCTGTGTCAATTTTTGTGATCCGGTAATAGATGCGCATTATTTCTTCATTAACAGCCGTTGGCCATTTTCTGCGCTGTGTTGGCAGCCTTGCTTGGGTGGGCGCTGGTTGTATCACCTGCGCAGCACCTTCAGCAGGGGAGGCATTAGATATGGGTTCGCTCCTTTCAGGCTGTCGCATTTCGGGTATCCCGACCAGGGCCCGCCTGCTCAACTCCTGGTCACCATCGGCTCGCATACTGTCACCCCCAGCGATGGCTCCAGGGGCGCCCCGACGCTCCTCGGGTAGCGGCATTTTTTCCGAGGCTTTCTTTCTAGCACGTGTCTCCATACTTATGGGCGCATTTTATTCCTACTGCCAGGACAACTGTAGCCACTCAGGCTTTGAGAACCGCTGTTGACCATTTAATTGGTTCCTCCACCGACTCTCTAGGTACAAGTCCAGTTGGCTGCCTTGCACCATCCTGATAGGCCTTATTCCAGAATTACCTTCTAGTAGCCCTACCAGGACCTCCTCCTCTCATTAGTTGGTCGACTGTCTCGCCGAAGGGGCTGGATACCACAACCTTGAGACAAGTACGACTGAACAGGGCTCCCCGCGTGAAGGGTGAGAGTGGAGTTGGGTGTGAGAGGTTATAGCTTTCATTGATATTCACATCACACCCCTTGAGCCCCTTATTATTATTATTATTATTATTATTATTATTATTATTATTATTATTATTATTATTATTATTATTATTATTATTATTATTATTATTATTATTGTTGGTGTGAAACGATGCATTATCAGGGCAGAGTACTCAGAAACGCTACGCGGCCTGAGCTGAGATGCTCCCGCGGCAGGCCTCGCCGGATTCGCTCGGCTGGCTACCTGCTCCCGCGGTGCCGCTGACCGCACCTTTCACTTAAAGCCGCCTTCAAATCCTACCGCGCACACCCTGGCAACCGCGTTGAAGGGTTAAGGGCGGGAATATATTTTCAGAAAATGCCCATGTCTATTACTATAACACTCGACGTAGAAATCATATTTATCAGGTTACAATATATATAGCTCATTACAAAAATTCACTTACAATACATGTACATTATTTTACAATACTTTGCCAGATGTCATTAAACAATTAAATTCAATACAAAAATTTAAATCTCACGTGAAATTGTTTCTGCTGCATAACTGTTTCTATACAATTAGAGACTAAACTGAGAATCACAAGGAAAGTAATATTAATTTTAACAGTGATATTTAATCTAGGAATTTTACCATTATCTTGTCTGTTGATTTACGAAGCAGTGGTTTTGTCAAAAAAGTTTTACCTTTTGGACTGTATAAATCTAAACAACGTGTAACAAGTATTGTACCACAGCCTCCGGATCAATGACCCCCATCTCGATCAGGTTTATCGTTTCATCAGGTTTTCCCTGATCCTTTGGGCAAATGCTGAGATGGCCCCTTGTTTTGCTTTTGGACATAAATTTAACTTCATTATGTGTGCACGACTTCCAGAATTCAGAGGGAAATGTAGTTATTCAAATTATCGTTTCCATGTTGTCGCGGTAGGAAGTATTATTCCTTGACGAAGGACATGATGGATAAGAGCTCAAAATTTATATGCTGATTTATCCTTGAAAATATATTTTATTACAGCGTACTATTTTGGAGCGTTTTTTTAAAAAATTAATTCAAAATTCAAGTAGAATATGACTTAGTGTAGGGATCACAGAATTTTGAAAACGTGCAAAGAAGTCACTTCTCCCCGTTAAACGTCATACACAGTTTTAACAGGTTTTTTTACATAAAATAAATAAATAAAATAGACTTTTCGAAAACCTTCAATGGAAGTAATTTGAAGCACATTCACTTAAAAATGCAATAACGTAAACAAATTGCGGGAAATGTGCATATTAATGGCGTGAGAGACAATTAAAAAGTTACATTTACGAAATTAAAAAAAAAATTCGTTCTACTATTAGTAAACCGAGAAAGTGAGAAAATTTCAAAAATATACTTTGCATGGTGATAGTAGGCAGCTGGCAAGACAGAAAACTATGCCAGACCAAAGAAATTAGAAACGAACTAGTATTTGAAATTCTGTGCCGTTCTGTAGCACCACTAGTTAATTTTGAAAATGAACTTTTATCCGATGGCAACTCTAACTGGCAAAGTTTATAAAATTTGTAATAACGCCGCATATTAGGGAATGACCCGGTTGGTTTATTTGAATAAATATATAAATTGTATACTTGTATATAAAGAATTGGTAAAGATTTTTATTTGAGAAATTCCGTGATTATAATTAGTTCATCTGTAAGTTCTATTATATTTTTTGGACTATCTGTATGAGTTTCATCGGTCAGTTTTAATTCTAGGGCCATCCACTTTTACTTTCTGGGACGTACGTAGTATATACTGAGTAATATACGTAGTGTAGAGTAAGTTATGTGATGTGGAAAATCAATTTCCAGATTTGAACGGAAATACACGTTTTGAAGACCCCTGAAACCGAAAAAGTGTTTTTTGTTTGGTTTTGATTCGTTGTTTTAAAACGTGTGTTCATCTTCGGTGTATTTAGTATTTCAAAACCAAGAATTTCTCAAAAACGGCTCCAATTTTTTTTAACTTTGGTTAGGGATAGTTCTAAATGTTCTGTATACTAAGATGGCGTAACCCCATCTTGCTCTACTCGTTTCTCTTAAAAGATTAGACAATTGGAAATGTGCATAATTAATTTTATGTCATCTTATACAGTGTAATTATCACTAGCGGTACGAACAAATTGAAGAAGAAATTTGGAACCGTCTTTGAGAAAATGGCGTTTCAGCGTTTCTGAAAATCCTGAACTGTTGAGCGTTTGAGGAACTTTACATGACATTTAATTTCAAGTCATTATTGTTGTTATTATTATTATTATTATTATTATTATTATTATTATTATTATTATTATTATTATTTAAAAACTTGGTAACGGTACGTTTCGAGGCCCGCTGTTGCCTCATCTTCATGTACGTCTGCAACGATGTATTAGATAATTACATATAATGCTAATACTATATATTAAAATTTAGTAACAATTTAAAACACTTTAAAGTATCTGATAATCGATTCAATTTCTGTAGTCAAATCAAATCAAGTATGATTAAATAATTTAAATGGCTGAATGCTTTTAAATAAAGTAAAAATTATATATGAATCTGCTTTCGCTCACTTTGAAATGCAAAAGAAAACTGACGGCAATTCACATCACATTTGAGAAACAAAAATATAACTTCAAACTCAGCACTAGCGATCCTCCCATGCTATTAGGACGAGTAGAAAATCATTCGTCACAAATACTGGGATGGCCGGAGAAGGAATTACGTTAGAAATAGGGGAGAAGGAATGACGTACATAATATAATTAATAGTTCCATTAATTTGAAAATTTGTATTGTAATCAATTAGCAATATTGATTTAATGTTTGTAGGGCACAGTAATAAGTAGATGACAATGGATTTGACTCTGACAAAGAGTTGTAGACCAAGAATTGAAACTTTGTTTTTAAAGACCAATAAATCCATAAACTCAATAACAATGAAAGGAATAGAAGGGAAACAAAGCTGTTTTTTTCTTCTTTAGATAAGTTGTTCTGTGAATTCTTGATCTTATTTTTATGATAATGTAACTGTTGGTTAATAATTTTAGAAGTAAACAGCAGTGTATTTGGTAGTTGTTTTTTTATAAGGCTCAAAATAATTTTTGGGTTTTTGGAATGAACCTTTTTTTGCGGTAAATTAGTCGTCTTACCAACTTAATTATAGATCAAACCTTTCTTCTTTGAATAAGGGTGTTTTGATAGATAGTTAAGACATACGTACGGTACGGTGCCGAGTAATACGAACGGTACGGTCGGGTCGGATTCGACCTCACCTCATTTTGATGATGTTTTATATGTTGAAATATGTACACAATACACATTTTCAATTGTAATAATTTCTTATGTATTTAATAATATCAGTATTTTGAGGTACACGGAATATTGTGAACAATTATTTTTAATTTTTGAAATAATCTTGTAAGACTAGTAAAAATGGTATGTTCTGAATTACGTAAATAAAAACAACTTTTACATATAGGAGAAAAACTTGTGGTGAATACCTGAAATTTATAAATAAAACGCTAAATATAATGTATTTTACCCTACGAATCAAACCAAAAAACTTGAGATAAAATCGGGCTAATTTTCATATACGGTTTTGAAAAACATTCTTACTATTTATAGTAGAAATAAATGCACAAAAAGCACTTCAAATGCAGAAGGATGATTTGCGAATATATTCCACAAAAGTATTTCAGATAAAAAACACCCAGAAAATGTTGAAAACGTTAGACAATGCTATTCGTTTACTTACAATGACTAAAAAGACAAGTAAAAATTGACTAAACTCGTATATAAAATGTAAAATACCAATATAGACCTTAGTAACCTCCAAAATCAAATCAAAGTACACAAGAACGAAATTCTATTCTTATCTTCTTACTTAAATCGCAAAATAAGGGGAAAATGAAATTTATGTAGGAAGGAAGAGGGCAGGACACTGTTCAGACGAGTTTCTTCCTCCGATTCTGAAACATCTTCACGGTCAGAGTCGTCCTTTCATTATCTGACGCTGATAGTTGACGTAGCAAATCCACGAGAATTTCTTGTGAGCTAAAAAGTAGTTTATGTATAGCCATTTTGGACTAAAATTGAGAGAAATAAAGGAAGTGTTTGGTGCATTAATAGTACGGTCGCATCGGATGGGACCCGCAACGCGCCACCTCGCAAGAAAACGAGGGCAGGCAGTCAAGGTCACACTCACTCTTACCGATGCGACCTTCCGGACTGACGGAGAGGGTTCACGAATCACCCGACACCCTGAGGAACAGAGCAAGGGAAGGAGAGGGGGAAATAATCTCTCGGGTAAGATCCTTACCCGTACCTATTAAGAGTTAACAGTGAGAAAATGGCATATGCCCCATATGACGACTAACAAAATAGTTTACTAATATGATGTTGGTGAAAACTAGTAAAAAAATATATGCAAAAAACGTATGTTTCATGTACATTAGTTTGCTGCATGGTCGCATCTAGTCTTGTATCCAGGGGTAGACCGCCGCACCGCACAATACTCAACTGAAAAAGAAAAATACACGAATCGTAGCTGCTACCTACAACGCAAGAGAAACAGAAAGACAAACATAAATTTTTTGCCGGCCCGGTGGCCGAGATCGCTAAGGCAGTAGTGTCGTAGTGATCTCGGACCGAAGGGTCGCGGGTTCGAGTCCCGTCTCGGGCATGGTTGTATTTGTTTTCGTCCTTTCACCCCTTATCATCAATCACCATATCGTTTCATCCACATAGTTACCATACCGTTAACAGCAATAGTGGTCGCTAATGACCTTAGATGTTGATGCGACCTTAAATAAACCAATAAAAAAAACATAAATTTACCCAAACCGCCGCCAATTGCATCCAGAAATGATTCACTATTTATCTCAAGGCTTCGGATGAGTGGCATGCTTTCACCTCGCCTTCGGAATAGGAAAACGTAGGCTACAGTACACATTCGTCTGCGAGGATTGTACGTGTGGTACTGGAGGTTATTGTCGCGCCGTCCATGTTCCAGAGAGCATCGTTTAGCGTGTTTTGCAGAAACAGCCCCTATCAAAATCAATTCCTAGCGGAAGCAAACAGTTCGTCATATCAGCTCATAGGTTTATCCCTAAGCAATAAAAACATAATTTGCTAGGTTGTTTTAATAAAGATCATTAAATACTCATTTTTCCCAGAAATATTTTTGAGGTAACCTCGATTGGGAGAAATTACATCTGAGGGGGAGGAAACATGTTAAATTGTGTAGAATCATTTATATGAGAAGGCTATATTTTGCTGGTGTTGGCACATAGGCGGCCAAACTTAATTTAAATTTGGCGCCGTACTTGGAATTCTATTATTTTAACAATTCCTTGGCGCTAATAAACAGCAAAGGGCATGCATTTTAAACCAACCGCGTTGGACTTACTATTAATATCTTTTTCTGTAAAATCCGCGGGGTGGCTTCCGGAGAGAAAGGCAAAGACGTCTTTCGTATGAAACTCTTTGAAAGGACAAACTGCCCACCAAGTTATAATCAATGCTAAAGATAAAAGTCCTGAATTAGATGTCGAAAATGTTGTTGATGGGATTAAATGTCAATATTGTCAAAAAAACCTACGTGAGACAAACAAAACGGAAAATTAAAACTAGAATGAATGAACATAAAAACAACAAAGGAAACCACAGATAAGCTTAATACAATATCTAAACATAGACTGAGTTTGTCACACGCTTTCGATTTTGATAATCCGCGGATATTTTACAATGAACCTAGATCCTATGCCTGATTAATATTCGAAACCAACGTTTATATATTTTGCTGTTTTGCATTATTCCTTGTGTCTAGAGATTAAATCTTATTATTTTGGAATCTTACCTTTTGAGTTTGTTTAAGTGTGGTTATTTTGTTACTGGTAACTCCCAGTAATGTTTGTTTATTCTCATTCTTCCATACTTCCCCACTTGTTTCCCCCCTCCTTTCCCCCTCCCTGCCTCTCGGTTTACTTCCTCGCCCCACTCCTCGCTGTTATCTCTTCTCCTTCAACTAAAAGCCCCTCAAACTGACCCCAACCTCGTCACTACATGTTAGCTGATAATGCCGGATAGGCCAGATGTGACTGGGACCTTTGGTCTTCCGTTTTAGAAAAAACTGTGACAATGGGTCACCTCGGCTCACTTAAGTTGTCTGCACATAATATGTGCATAATATTTTATTAACTACCATTAACTTTATAAATGAATTTTGTGGCATTGGAACAAGGTGAGTCTCAAAACCTTGCTGTACATTGCACTTATGGGTATTTGTTAGTTGTTTTTGTTTACTTTCATATTCAATAGATAAACTAGTGTGAAATTCTTGTTTCACAGACAGTGCCTGAAGAAGCGACACAAAACGTCGCGAAACGTGTGTTATCTGCTTTTTATTCATTCCTGTTTTAATCTATGATTGTCTATAATACCAAGGAGACTTTAAATTAATAATAATAATTATATAATAATAATAATAATAATAATAATAATAATAATAATAATAATTATTATTATTATTATTATTATTATTATTATTATTATTATTTGCCTCCGCAAATAAACTTACCTTACTGGCACCTTGAATGATAAAATCGGCATCCAGCGTCAGGAATAATAAGAGTACGCGTAGTTGGGACAACCGATCAACAAAAGGGAATAGTCCATGCTTGGTGCAGATGGACACGGCCCCGAACACATTATATGTAAAAAGTGTAGAGAGGGAGTTGAGAGCCATGATGTTTTGAAAGAACGCATGGAATCACTCTCTAAAAAGATCAAGTGAACACACGTAAGCGGTTGGTGAGGTGCCAACGGATTTTCAGCATAAGCTGGGTATAATTTAAATGATAGGCGGCAATCTATGATTATTTTGAGATTTGAGAGATAGGTATTGAGATAATATTTAAGATAATATTTATAATAATATGACAATTGATAATGATAATTGAGATAATATTTTGATAATATTGAGATAATAATTTGAGATAATATTTACATTTACATTTATTTGAACTGCAATTGGGTATCACCCGGTGGCAGTTAAATAACAATAATTACAATAATAATAACAGTATTAATAATAACAATAATAAAAATAATAAATTAGTACAGTACAAGTATTTAAGATAATATAAGAGATAATATTTAAATTGTACTATTAAATTGCAATTAGGATTTTTATTAATATAGTAGTTTGAATTTCGAATTAAAATAGACTCCGTGTTTTGAGGGGATGTATATTAGGGTAGCTCCGAGATGGAAGGATTTTTCAGTAAGTAGCTGAATATAGTCAGTCGTGAGTAGACGTTTCATACAAAACACAAGTAGGGAAGTCGTGACTGCGTATTAATTTTGTGGGAAATATTAAGTCCTATGAATAGCAAATCGTTGAGGACATTCTGTAACATTTTTTTATTTAGGCATGGACGCAAGAATTGGTATAACAAGAATTTCATGGACAACATTCAGCTAGTAGTCAGCCGAAAAGTCAGTGAAGATATTATTGTAAGCTTACGAACTATATTCAAACCCGTACGGTATGTTAATGTTCTACATTGAAAAAGCAATTCTTATGAGATCGAAAGAATTTGAAATATGCATAAGAATAAATGTTAAGTTTTTATTGTTGAAAAAAGCTGATAATTTATGTTAGTTGCCATCAATCTAATAATTGGTTGCAATCAAAAGAACTTTCAGGAATCGTGATTCTGTCTAGAATTACACATCCACGGGCAACAGGTAAGGAGTAACATGTACGTCGAACCCATGGTTAAGTTAAAAGTAAATTTAATAATTTAGTTTTAACAGAGAATTTGAGCATTGCAAGGCAACGATAGAAATAATATTAACAATAGCAGTGGAAGTGATCTCTTTCATAGTATTAGATGTTTGCAGTAAATAGTATCCAGATGTGGCAATATTAATATCATACGAAAAGAAAGAAAATAATTTCGCACTATATATTACTTTTATTTTAAGCGTAATATTTCCATGCGTTAGCATAAACTGTCCTGTTTTCCCCTACCCACATCTTGTTTTAGCTCAAACAGCAATCGTCCGTATTTTAGCTCGTGTATACAGATCCTCATTGTGGCTTACTGGCCATGAGGCGCCATTGCCGTTCTACGTACGACTAGCCCGCGTCGTCCCCCTCACACCGAGCAGCGGCTGATCGGGTTTGAAGGCCGAGCATAGTTCGCTCGGTGGGTCGCGACCGAGCAGAAACGTGCCCCACTGACCTGACACCTAGCGGACCTTCTGCGAGCTGCCACGGTGCTCGAGCAAAATTGTCTCGTGCAGGACTCGACTCCGCACCGTGCATCGCAGTTTGCGCCGACCAGTGAAGTTTTCATTTACTTAGTTACGTTCTTGCGCCGAGCGCAGAGGTGTTAGCACTGCTGCACCACGAGCAGTCAGTCCAGTCAGCCCGTCCAGCCCGTCCAGCCCGTCCAGCCCGTCCAGCCCGTCCAGCCCGTCCAGCCCGTCCAGCCCGTCCAGCCCGTCCAGCCCGTCCAGCCCGTCCAGCCCGTCCAGCCCGTCCAGCCCGTCCAGCCCGTCCAGCCCGTCCAGCCCGTCCAGCCCGTCCAGCCCGTCCCGCCCGTCCAGCCCGTCCAGCCCGTCCAGCCCGTCCAGCCCGTCCGGCTTCGTCCAGCCCGTCCAGCCCGTCCAGCGCGTCCAGCCCGTCCAGCCCGTCCAGCCCGTCCAGCCCGTCCAGCCCGTCCAGCCCGTCCAGCCGTCCAGCCGTCCAGCCCGTCAGCCCGTCCAGCCCGTCCAGCCCGTCCAGCCCGTCAGCGTCCAGCCCGTCCAGCCCGTCCAGCCGTCCAGCCGTCAGCCGTCCAAGCCCGTCCAGCCCGTCCAGCCCGTCCAGCCCGTCCAGCCCGTCCAGCCCGTCCAGCCCGTCCAGCCCGGCCAGCCCGTCCAGCCCGTCCAGCCCGTCCAGCCCGTCCAGCCCGTCCAGCCCGTCCAGCCCGTCCAGCCCGTCCAGCCCGTCCAGCCCGTCCAGCCCGTCCAGCCCGTCCAGCCCGTCCAGCCAGTGTCACTTTTTGTTTAGCCCAACTTCCTCAGTGCAGTGTTAAATTCTACTCGCGCTCAAAAGTTATCACAGTGTTACATAGGGTTGAAATCGAAAGTCCCCCAGGGGTACACACCGTTCAAGATGTCTCCCCAGCAAGGATATCAATTCTTCCACGAGTCAACCGTCATCAAGCAGCGCTCAACACTAAGCGTACCCGAGAAATCGCAGTTTCAGCCACGTTCAGGTAACTGGCGCCAAACGCAAGGCGAAATATTTATCTCTAATATCGCCTTCTAATAGAGGTTATTATCTCCTTCCTTCATCAGCCTTTTACGTATCAAAATATTTTCTCACTTTGTGAACAGTGTAATAAGGGAAATATATAGCGCGCCAGGAAAGTCTCTCCGCTCCGAGTCGAATCATAAGTATTGCATTTATGTTGGTAGCAACCAGATCACTGGGAAACGAGTGAAGGGCACAACACTACCAGCATCTGTTATGATTGTGGTGAGTACGCAATTTACTTTTAACAAGCTGCAGCTCGTGCTACCAACATAATTTGTCACCAGCTTGGTGCCACTACGGAGAGATTTTCCTGGCGCACTGTATTACGTTATGCAACATCTACGAACAGAGGGATCACGCGCCTCAACTAAGCCCCACCCAACGAAACAGGCCATGATCTGCGAATTTCACGTGACGCCATGAGACGCATGGGGTCTGTTAACCCATGCTGTGGGAAAGAGGAGCTTCGAGACGAATCACTCTCCCATTTCTCTGGTGGTGGCCTTGGCACCGGATCGTTTAAAACACAATGTCATAAGATATCGTAAACGTGCACCTCCAACTCAGTGGGATATTCAGATCTTAACTCTTCAGCCTGGTTTTCCGTTTCCAGAGCATCCTTCCGTTTCACTCGATCTGGGGTATCACCTGTCTGGATGCGGTGGATTTTCTCGGCTATTCCCTGTAAACTATCGCAAGACGGAAGGGTTTACCTGTGGGACCTTCCACTTTGAGGGTTGCCATTGACAACCCTGAGTATTGTGTGTTGCTAGTTAGCAGTGTTAAAGCGAATGTTTGCTTTCTTATTGTGTGGTTTTGGATACGAATATTTTAATATTGATAACGGTGTGTTTCTACTATTCAGTGGTTGTAGTTTAAACGAGCGATATATTTACAGTCCATCGATTACTACGTAGTCCTCGATCGTACTACGTAGCAAATTACATTATTGAGACTGTGAAACATAGTATTATTTCATTATTTTAATATATTTGTTGATGCAAGTGTATATTTAATGTGTATAATTACAGTAATTTTATTTTGTTCAAACATTGATTTGATTTTATAATTATTTCTCATTTATTTTACCCAATTTCCACATTATTATAATAAAGATGCAATGCAATGATATCCAGTACAAAGCAATGCTTTTTCAGAACCGACGGTTTCATTGTTGGGGAAACGCAGAGCCAGCTCCGTAAATATAGTGTCGCAAAGTTTTCGAAAATACTAAATATTCATGTCAGAAATTCTCATATTTGTCGCTTATTCCTTGAAAAAAATGTCACTCTAAACATAATACCCGAAATATGATTTTCTGCTAACTTGATATCAAGATAGCCGGACATTTACAAGAAAGTATTGCAGAGACAAACTAGTGGTGCCACAGAATGGCACAGACTTTCTCATAGTAAAAGTTTCTAATTTCCTTAGTGTGGGCTAGCTTTACTGTCTTGCCATTGTCCTCTTAGCGGCTGCCATCTATCGTCGCCTTAAATACATTTTTTTAAAATTTTCTCAATTTTTCGGTTTTCTAATGGTAATTTCTTATTAGTACTTTTTAAATATTAAAGAAGAGTAAAACCTCACACTATGTGGACATTTTCGTTGAAAAGTGTGGAGCAGTGTTTAAGAAAAACTCGTTTAAGCTCTAGTGTACATGCGAAATTTGAAGCTCTTTTTCACAGGAATTTCAAAAAATTTCCTTTGAAGTATTTTAAAGCACTTTTACACAACAATACAATAATGTACACAAATCGCTGAAAATATTCATAATAACGGCATGAGAGATATTTCAAAAAAAATATTTGTGTAATTTTTGAGAAAACAAAAAAATACAGCAAAACTAATTCTACGACATCTTAAACAGTGCAATAAGCACTATCCGTTCTAGAAGTTTGAAAAAAATTGGTGCCGTTTCTGACAAAATGGCGTTTGAGCGTTTCTGAAAATGCCAAATTTTGATCTTGTTTTCACAGAAAATTATCGGGTTTTCAAGAAACTGTATTAGACATAATTTAAAGCACATATACTCGTAAATGCAATATTGTGAACAAATTGCCGCTAATGTAAATATTAATAACGTGAGAGGCTAGTCGAAAAATTACATTTTTGTAATTTTAACTAAAATAAAAAGGTAGATGGAAATGGTGTGTGTGTGTAGACCTCGTGAAATACATTTGAAGCCATTTTCGAAAAAATCTTGTTTTTGTTATTTTTTAACATTACACATATTGCAGGCAATACTGCGCGAAAACTACTCAAATTTCCAAAAATTCCTGACCTTATTGAAAGAACCGATTATGAACAACAAATTTCATTTGAAGGAAAAACCTCTATCTTCAATTTTGTAGTTGTAGGAAGAAGCCGGAAATAATTGAAACTTTTGAAAATTCAGAGTTAACCATGAAAATCGGATATTTACCAGCTTTATAAGTGTTAAAATCGCGAAATGTATTTTCCGCTATGTAGTACGTATGCACGGAGAAATATACCACGTATATTCCGTACATACGATAAAGCAAAAATGACATAATAGGCCTGCAACACGTCGTCTACTTCAGCTTTCGGGTCAATGCCCCCATCTCGATGAGGTTTTTGTCCAGTTTCCTTTGGGCGTTTAAACGAATGCTGAGATGGCCTCATGTTTTGCTTCTCGACAAAAATGTAGCTTCACTATGCGCACGCTATGCCGGGGACGGTTTTAAACCACATAATGTAAAATGCCATAGTATTAATTTTGTTGTTCACTAATAAAAGTATTTCTTCTGTGTATTTCTGTTGTTAGTAACGAAATTATTATTTTCTTTTCTGTCTGTAGATTTAACAATTTTTTCAGACTATTTTTTTCTGGCCATTCTGACCATTGTTTAAAATATTATATTTATTTGTTTTGACATTTTAACTCAAGTCTGAAGATGGGAATAATAATTTCCGAAACGTTGCTATTATGCATCACATATTTTAGAATATTTCAATTATATTGTATTTTTATGTAAAACAGCTATCCAAAAACAGTTTTCTGCCTATAAAATAAAAGATCAAATACACTCTGACAAAGTTTATTAGAAACTGTCTTTTGAAATACGAGAGGTCTCTTTGCTGAACCTCTGAAAGAAACGCGCACAGTACATTAACTTGTAACTTCTGTTATATATGTGAAATTGTTCGGAGAATATCTCGGAAATCACTATAGTTAAAAGTTCTTTTTAATAAAAAATGTATGAGGCTGAGTAATCAGTATAATTAAATCATAGTTAAAATTACATAAAATACAATTTACTGATCACTTATTAAATAATTCTATTGAGTGTCTTCAAACATATACAGAAAACATCAGAATTCGTTGTCTTCTTTAATTTACTCTAATTCTGATTTTGTTCCAATAGTGTTCTCTTGAAAATTGCAAAATTTCGGTAATGTTCAGATACTCAACAGTAGGAGACCAAAACATTCCACAAAGGTGTCTATTCATGTTACGTTACACATTCAAGGTGTCTATTCATGTTACAATGTCAATATTAAGATGTTTTCAGCTTATTGTCTAAATATAAATAAACGAAAATTAAATAAATTAACTTTGTTCTAATGCTCCCCATTAGCAGGCATATATTACACGTTCTGCTCACTTCTGTTATAGTTAAACATGTTTCATTATGTTTTAATTGGCTAAATAAAATAAGTGAATATTTAATTCTGTGTAATACTGTTGGGATCAACTTCGTTCACCGGCATGTGCTGCATTAGTATGATATTTATACTATTTAAGCAGCTTGTAGTATATTGTTTTATTCAATATCAGTGCAGATGTTTTTGATAAATGTACTATTTACCTTAATGTTCAGAAGTTTGCAAAATTGATAAGCTTTGGAGACCTCTTTTTTATTTACTGTGTAATTGAATAACAAATTGCATTACTTTTATGCAATTACTTCAAAATTTAAGAAACCTATGAGTACGGAGTAAATTTGTATGATTTTGCATATTTTTTCCGTTCCTTCTGGGCATAGTCAAGTGAAATTCCTTGACATTTGGTTGGATGCTAGGTAGATTAATATGTTAGTGCATATTCGGCCAATTTTTTCTGTAGGTGCATATTCCTGTAATTATAGGACCATATTTTGCACATTTCATTAAAATAGACACTTATCTGAGAAATGTTTCATTTTTTCATAGAATCTATTTATTTGTGAGCGTTCATTGATTAGAAAGGGCTTGTCACATTTTGAGTTTTCTTATTTTTTTCTTTTCTTTTTTCTAGACATGAGAAAATAATTGTGCAAATGTAGGATATTTCTTTATATCATATTTTTTAAACCAGACAGAAAAAATGAAACAAGACATACAGTGAACTTAACTAATGTGCATATTTACATCAATCATTTCTCCTGCGAAGTAAGCTAACTTATAATATGTTTGTAGAAAAGTATATCTTCTCATTCCAAGCACGCTTCTCCTGAATTTTATCAAGAAAGATTTATACAGGAAATGATATATTGTTATTGTATATTAAAGTGTATATTTCTGAAATTTAAAGTAATAAATGCATATTTTTAAAAACATATATCAACATTTTTAGGGTATAAAAACCCGCTCCCTACTTAGGAGTAATGATTATTTTCATCTATTACTTTTTCCAATTTTATGTAATGTATAAAAATATAAACTTTAAGAAATTTCTTACTTACATTTTTAAAGATGTGTCAAAATAAAAAAAGCTCTGCAGTAAATAATAAGATAAAAGTAAGTGCCAAACATACTCTCTCTTTGGATAAAAAATATAATGATGAATTGTACATGCTTAGTAAAACGAATTCCTATCAAAATTATTTAAATGTCACAACGATTTCTTGTAACACCTTCAAGGAATGTAATGATTGATTTCCAAGTGATCCTGTCTTACATAATTAGGAGAGAAGAATTGCCTGGTGGATTGAGAACAATTTTTTTTGTTTTTAAATGTTTAAAAAGAAAACATATTTAATTGATTGCCATTTCGGCCAGACATGCTGGACCTCTCCAGAGCTTTATTTAGAAAGGGAACTATTCAAAGTGAATATTAGAACCTCTAACCTCCATAGTTTATTATTTATCCCCTTGCTGTTTCTTAGGTCAACATATGATAATTTAAGATACAAGAATCATCGTTTTTATGTTATGTATTGTCAGTTGAAATTCACAATTCTTCCACAAGGTTATAGTTTCTGCTTTTAAATTAATGTATGTGTCCCATAACCAGAAATATCATTTTGAAAATTTTGCATTAGAGGTTGGAAACAATTTCTCTCTAAATGGATGCCGGGAATACTCGAACACTTTCAGTGAGTGGATTTGCACTCAATATCGTCTAAGTGACTCGAATCGAGGGAACGGTCAGTCTAGCGTAAAGTGATTTATTTCACTTTAAAAACGGATTGGATTCCACTCGTTTCGCGAGGTTCAATTCTGTCTCGAAGGATAAGTGAAAATTCACTGGAATCGACTTGAATTTCACTCCAAGTTAAGAGAGTGCAAGTTAAGGGCAGTGAGAAGTCTTCAATTCTTATTTTTCAAAATTTGCTGTTTAAATCTGCTGACGCAGTGAGTCTCTTGGAGCACAACATTTAGTCAGATTGGAACTAGTTATCTTAGAGGGCGCATGGGCGCTATCTACCCTTAGGAATTACATGGATGTCCGTTTCGCAAACAAAAGTTTACACTGAAAATGGAAATCAGGACGATGGGCGAAGAATAATGACAATACCAGAAATGCAACACAAATTTAACAAGATGTTACAAAACTTTTATTTACGTTAACATATATCAATAAATATACGGTTGAACACCATTCTTTATAGGTTTTTACATGAGTAAATAAAAATTAATGTTTGAGCGCAAACGGTGTAGAATGACATTTAGTAATGTGAGTATAGAACAAGCGAGGATCGAAATGGATTGTAGAAGTCAGATGGAATGAGATATTTTTAATATCAAACGCCTAAAATGATATGAAATGTTAGGCAGCCGAAGATGGGAAGAAAACCGAATAATGAAAAATACGAGAACAAAATGTCAATTTATTTATGGAAGGAAAGTATTGATGATGACGTCAAGTCAAAAAGAGGAGAATTAACCATTGTAGAATTCATGACCGTGATGTAGATTTAGGACATCACAGGGCTTACTAAAGAAACGTTAATGGTACATCCTCTCAGCATCCGGCCAAAATGACGTTCCAAGGACGTAATAACGTAAGCCTTGAGGACGGAATAGAAATATTCCGAATCGTCGGCTAAGTAATGTTTTAATATTTGTAACTCCCTCCGACCAACTCCCGCGATCGACATTTCCTAAGAGGACAATTATCAAGACACGGAACAGCAACTCAAAATAGAGGACAAGTAGATGACAATCCTTAGAAATAAAATATTTGATAAGGAAGGTCGTGGAAGCACAAGGAGTGAAAGCAGCATCATTTGGTCTGAGTAATACGAGAGGTGTGCAGCAAGGGGTGTGCAGTCTTCGGTTGGCCCCAGGCGATTGCTCCGATTGGTCACTGGGAGCAGATTGGCCGATGGTAGGGAGGGAAGGGACAAGTGTAGCGTCACGTTGGCGGCCGTGGGTGGGAGGAGGAGCGGAAGTATCGCATACCTGCGGGCTGAATAGCTTGGCGCCCCGGCGTTGGGATATATTTAGACCAAGTGGACGCCAGCTTTATGGATAATCGTTCACGATAACCGTTTAGGTGACGTGCAAAACTGTGTTGGCGGGGGCGGGTGTGGGGGCGTGGGTGGGCGGGGCCGGGCGCGCGAAGTCCGCCTCGATCTCCTGCGCGGTGCGGCGGTGGGTCTCTGGCAGCCAGCGCACCACGAAGAGGACGCTGAGGGCGGAGGTGGCGGCGAACAGGTAGAAGACGCCCTCCACGCCCCCGCCCGCGCTGCTGCGCTCCAGCGCGCCCTCCAGCGGTAGGTACGCCTGCAGCATGGCGAAGTTGTAGAGGTAGGCGGGGCACGTGGTGAGCCCGGCCGCCACGCCCCGCACGCGCGCCGGGTACACCTGCAACGCAACGACGACAATTAACCCTTCATCCACCCTGGATACGAAGCGTAATGGGAGCCTTTGAATGCTACTGACAACCGGAATATGAGACCATACTGAGACAGAACGGATGTTACTCTATAGCCAACTGCCCTCGCATCTTGTTCTTCGACAAACGTAGACGAGAGGTGCAGGTTATTGACATTGCCATCCCTCACACTTATAACATCAGTACTACTTACAATACAAAGATTAGTAAGTATAAGGATTTGACAGATGAGATAAAGAAGCTCTGGAAGGTAAAAAAGGTCATCATTCAACCTATAGTAATTTTAAATACTGCAGTAGTGTTCAAATCGACAAAGCGTCAACTCGAGACATTAGGAGCTGCAAAAGTGGCAAAAATCGGTAATTCTGGATACATGTCATTTAGTAAGAAAGTTCCTGAGAGAAGACCTTGATTAAACCAACAGAATCCATCTGCACTGCCCGTACTTGCCCGCCGGTGACGTACGAGTGAGCCTAGCCTCAGTGTTTACGGCATGTGAATGTTCCCACCCCCGGCGAGCGAGAAGAGAAAAAGTAAATAATAATAATAATAATAATAATAATAATAATAATAATAATAATAATAATAATAATAATAATAATAATAATAATAATGACAAGAACCCCCATGGGGTGTTCGAGGGAATTAGTTCAATAGCACTACGGGAACTCCCCCTGCAACAGCCGACTCACGGGAGCAGCTGTCCGCTGTCCCTCACTGCGAAATTTATCCGTCTTAAATTATTCCTCCTGTCCTTGTCCTAAATTGTTTTCGCAAGCCGTTTTCCTTTATCACGTGAAATAAAAACTCCCCAAGACATTCCTCATCATTCTGCAGGTCCTCTTTAAGTCCAACACTACGTGTTAGCAAGGAAAACTGTGCCACGTGGAAGACAGCAATTGCCACAGATTATAATGGTGGTAGGGGCAACGGAACATTGGCTCTGCACATGACAGTGAGCAATCCGCCAATGAACGGATGCGAACTCAGTAAGCAGCAACTCCCAAAAGCTATTGCTGATAATAAACGACACCAATCTCCATCAAGAGCTTCACCTAGCCTGACAGTTACAATTGGTAGCTCCCAGCGATTGCTAGATCGATTGCTGGCTCCCAATATCGCACGGTTCCAACTCTTCTAATGACTGAATTTAAAATGCGCAGATGACTACACCGCTCGTTGTGTCTCAGACCCCATGTATTTACTCATCTGCTTATCTTCTCCCGCTCCCTCCGCAACAACCTGCTCTTTGGATTGTATTCTCGCTTGGCTTGCTTGCGGTTAAACGAACGCAGAGCCCTTGACGCTCGGCTTCAGGCTTCGGATTGTGGACACGAGCTCTACAGCCGCGTCGGATCCAGTCTTCTTTTGGAGGAGAAATGAAACGGCGAGCGGCTCTGTGCTTTGTGCTTTCTAGGGTCAATAACAGGTGAATGTTGCAGCAGTACCCTAAGAAACAGGCCACGGACCGCCCAGTCGCGTGGTTAGAATTCTTGCCGATTGGGGCAGGGCTCTGACGGGGGAAGTCGCCTAGGGGAAAGTTCCCAGTAAGCTGACGTGTGGAAGGGCAGTGGACCTCACCATCGAGCTGGAAGGAATCACCTCCATTTCTCGGGATAGAACATTCACTACATTAATGGGACTGTTGCCCGTAGTAGTTGGCATGCCCGTAAACATCAATCATTAATGCTCAACGCTTGCGCCTAAACTGTTCAGAAGATTTTATCCAAAATTAGTCATTCCAATCCAACTGGACGGACTCGAGACTGCGAGTTTCAAATGGATATTTTTAATGGTAGGAAATGATGCGGCGTTAACGACATTTGCATCATGTAAATGAATTTGAGGCGTTGTTTCATCGCCGCATTGCGGCCGTAAACTGCACTGAAGATGGCCGCAATGCGGCCGAAAAAGCTGTATGCGAAAATAAATACATAGGACGAAACAACGCCTCAAATTCATTTACAGGATATTTTTAATTTGAGGGGTGTTTCATATGAAGCCTCAACATATTCAAAAAGTTTCCAAAAATTTAAATGAAATTGTTTTGAAAATTGCAAATGCAAATGTTCAACATTTAAAGCGTAGTGCTCAATTGTGAGGGCGTGATGTATGGGTAACGTAAATGGCGAGTGAACCCTAGGGATACGAGTTCGAATCCCAACGCGGAGAGAAACGTTTTGCTGATTAGAAACACATTCCGGTACTTGTAGGATTAAAATTAGAGCTAGGAATTCGAGGAGTTGCATTTGTTTCGCTTTTAGAATGTCCAGTCGATTTGTCTGACAATTATGACTAGAAATATACACACCTGAATTCGTTTTATTTGCACCTTTTTGCAACTTTCTCTCCGTCGCTCCGTCCTTCCATTTTTGCATTTTTTTTACATTTTTTGCTCGTTTGACGCATTTTATTGCAATAATAGCCAAATAAGGAACACCATTGAAACGACAGGACTTACTCGTCCAATTTCCCCAATTCTCACGAGGTAGAGTACTTGAAATAAGAGTGCAGTATTTGCTTGAAACTGATTTAATGTTCCACTTTCTTAGTGGTACAAAAAGTAAAAGATGTAGGTAAAGAGGAGTGATAAGAATGTTTTAAAGTGCGTGATTACCCATTTCTGAAAAGTTATAAAACTTTTTGGAAGAGTAGGGTCCAGAGAAAAATGCACAATTAGTTACTTTCATGGACATGAAAATAGCACTGGCGCATATTGGAAAGCGAGGGCTACTACGGAGCTTAGACAATAATCCTCATGTTGACAATGTTGCAAACAAACAATGATTTAATTTACCGGACGCAAAGAAATTATGAAATCTTGAACGTTGTTTTTTCTTTATAACAGTATCAATTAAGTGACCAGAGATCTAGTTTCATTAAAAAAAACGACAACAAAGAAACTCTGAAATATTACAAGTTATTTGTTCAACAGTTTTCTGGACTTGTAACTTTTTAAGCACAATGTGTTCTGGGACTGGCTTAAGGCAGATTTTTCAATTCGTGATCAAATTTTGTGTCCTTATAAGTGATGTCATTGGTTTTTGGCAGTACCGGCTAAATCAGAGGGGTTCAAGGGGCACTGCCCTCCCAAATAATACACTTGCATCTTTCCTTTCCTTTTGTATAGTACTTGATGTTAAAGTAGTTCGCCGCGTTATTCCTCGATTTCAGAATTCAAAAAGTCCGGCATTTCATGTTTCGTGTTTCCCTTCCTTGGTTAGGGGCGTTTGAGAACCGTCCTATTTCCGCGTAGCCAGATATGGCGTTGCCGTAAACTCAATGCTTTGGAGTCGTGAAAATTGCAACATGACACTTGCAAATGCCAGCTTTCTAGTGGCGCTGCCCGGGATCGCTGACTTATTTGGGAAATGTTTTCCTGCACGATGTCCACACCTACTGGCGAGTTTTTGAACTCCTCCAAATACGTTTCCTTCGGTTCGCCTACAGGGTGTAGTAGTGCACAAAACCTATTCCAAGACTAGGCGATACTCTTAAAATCTCTATAAAATTATTTCTAAATTCTTAAAATTAACAATAAATTTATATTTTATATCTCAATTTAAAATGTTATACTTAATGACTTGCATGATGGAACTGAAATTTAAAGTCAAAAAATTATTGGTTTGGCGAATATTAAATTTATACATAGTCTCGAATTCCCTTTCCACAACCCCTCCACTTCCCATTTAAGAATTTTCTGCCCCCATCGAAGAGCGGCCACTGGTTTTTGTTACTGGCTCTATAAATCAATGCAATAGAAATTTGTACCTTTTTCTAAAGAATTTGTACATTTTCAGCTAAATCAAAACACTTTTTGCTTAAATTTTGCACTTGAAATTCCAAGCTATATTATAATATTGTGTCGCCGCTAAAAATAATGCGACAAGAGTATATGTTAAGGCACCACTAGTTTTGATAGTTGTTTCAACACGTAGCAATACTTCTAACCTTTGTCAAACCTACGATGTTTCTGTTGGCCAAGTTACCGGTTATATTTGTCAGCCCGACTAGTTCCCAAAGTTCCTACTGCACAGAACATACGTCGCGTACTTCCGTCTAGCTATACGAGCAATTCTTACAGTAAAAAACAAAAAAATAAAATCGATAAAAAGAGGATTTACTCCTATGTACGTGGAACACAGCTGGACAGTAAATAGAATAGACTCCATACAGCTATAAAAAATATAACAAACTCATCTGCCTCAGATTCTATAAATGTTCAAGTATATTTCTTTATTCTTCGAACGTGGTAGACAAATGAACCGTCCTCCCCCCCCCCATGAAAAACGGAATCACTCTGACATATACATAAGAGAGCACAAAAATGCAAGGGGGCGAATTTTGGAAATGTGAAAATTGTTGGTTTAGATTAATGTTAAGTTGAAGGGGCAAAGCTCTGCAACGAAAACACAATCCGGAGAATTTATTTGATCAGGTTTATCATACAGTTTCCTTGGTCCCTTAAGCAATTGCTAAGATGGCCCCTTGTTTTGCTTCTGGACGTATATTCAATGAAAAATTCAAATTATCGTTCTTCATGCTCTCACAGCAGAAGTACTATATTACTTCACAACGGATATGAGGAATAAGGGCCCAAATTTATAGCTGATTTACCCTTGAAAATGGCTTTTATTGCATCGGAGCGAATATTTAGTTAACAATTGTTGCAAAAAACGCTCCTTTCTTTCTGTATTCAGAATTCAACTTGTATATGGTTTAGGGTAGGGATCCCAGGATCAACAAAACGAGCACAGATTACACCTCTCCCCGTGACACGTCACACACATTTTTTAACTGTTTTGACGTAAAATAAATTATAATTTAGATAGGCATGGTTTATGGTAATCAAAATATTACTTGGTCCATTCTTGTGAAATCGTACGAAAATTAGTTGCTGCCCTTAATTGCTGAGGATCCCCAGTTCAGTAGCATACATTTAGTTTACTGTCGTTATAATAGTGAGAATTACGTAATTCGACCAAACGTTTCAAGAGAAAACCTATTTCTACGAATTTTGTTAAAAAAGATAAGTAATAAGTTAATTTTATGAGTGATCTACCGCAGTTAGGTTAGTAAATACCAAATTGAAATATTTTTAATGAATTTTTACACGGCTTCTAAAAACCAGATGCTAGTTTATATCCATTAAAAACGGAACAGTTTAAATATGCAATTTTCAAAATATTCAATCACCAATTTTCAAGTTCCACAGCTCCACATGCTAGCAATGTGCACAAAAAATATTGTAACAAAATATTCCAAAGGGTTAGTGATAGTTGAAGATTAAAAATGGTAATAGGTTAATTTTCGAATACCGGTATTCTTGAATCGTGGGCCGTAGCAGTTGTGTTGATGTGAGAAGAAGAGCAGGCTTACCTCGCCCACCATGGCCCAGGGCAGCGTGTGAAGGCCGAAGGCGCCGGCCACCACGTACAGCACTAGCATGGTGAGCGGCAGCCAGGGGGCGTTGTCCCCTCCCACGTGCAGGTACACGGCCAAGGCCAGCAGCGGCAGCGTCTGCGCACGGCCCACACAACATGCATCTCGACCAATGAAAGTGCAGCGAATGGCGGCCAAGTTTTCCAGCTGATCGAGCGCGCGACACTAGCATTGAGCGGAGTTGAGAGACTAGGGACAATCCGTTTTAAACGGTCCAGAATTTAATAAACTGTATTTCTGAACTTCTTCTGAACGTTTCTTCAGGGATATGGGCAGTTGTACAGTACTCCTTAGATCCAAAGATCGGGAATGAGTTTTAGAATAACATGTTGGACGCAATGATTTTCGTGGTAAAAGATTGACCGAAACAATTTTATTCATTTAATAATGAACCAAAGATATTTCTCTCGGTACTTTTGATATGGGCTTTTTATGATTTTTTGTAAGGATCTGACCAAGACTGGCGATTGAGATGAAATTTTTGGAAGTATTTTATCTCCAAATCTGTACTTACAGATAGATGTGATACCAGAGGTATTCATTAATAAAAATAACACATTTTCCTCTTCACCAAAGTCTTCAATTGACTTAATGTCCTTAGGAAAAACTCCATAAATGGCAAACTTCATGGCAAACTTCATGGCAAACTTCATTAGTAAAATCATCAGTACAACACTAACATTCCATTTTGATAAACGGACACACAACTGTGAACAAAGACACAGGAACACGATTTGATGGAAAGGGAAAGCAACAATGAAGCCACAAATTCTTACCGATTCAAAAGCATGTGCGATTTCGAAATCGTGTTAATCCATGGCCATCGCGTTGGCTCTGTCAGATTCACGAACCCTGAGTTGTTGATATTCTAAGAAATGAAAAGAGGGCGCGGTCAGGTTTGGCACAAGCTTCGACTGTACCTTCTTAAACTGAACCAGAGGCGTATATAGGTATTCAGGTCCCCATGGCAAGCGTAACATTTGTGCCCATGGCTAGCATATAAATTGCGTTCCTGTCAGGATACTTCAAATTTAGTTTTTATTATTTGTTTCAGCAGGTACACTCTACATAGCGCCCCAAGTTGTATGGCGCCCATGGCACGTGCCATGTTTGCCTCTACACTTGCACATGTTGATTCACTTGCGTTGTTAACTCAGTCGCGTTATTTGTACCTAAGGTGTACTGTAAAATCGTCCGTATCTGCGAATAAACATTCAGAAATAAGAAGCAGAATGGAAAATAATAAGCAGAGTGACAAATCTAAACGCGAAAAAATAAACAAAACGCTAAAATTTATATATTTCTTAACTTTTATACTTGTATAAACTATTTTTATATTATCTGGTTTAGTTTTTGACATCAAAATGACCATATTTTTAATTACAAATGTTGATGTCAAGATGTAAGTTTGTTTTAACGTAAAGTAATATTCAAAATAGATTAACCAACTTTTATGTTAAATAATAGTAAAGTATAATTCATTATTTTAAATCAAAATGGATTTTAGCTTAAAATAGATTAAAATTAATACGATTACTACTTGTCACAACGTATCCTGAAAGTAGAAATTTTGTTTGCATAAGTTTACAATTTAAAAAAATACTTTCAGTTAAATGTAAAAGTTGAATTTTTTACTGAAATTTGGTATCATAGCGATATACTATGTGTGCAATTTTTAGATTTTTATCTGGTCCCCCAACAGAAACTTTACAGTTGAACATTTGAAAAAAATCGAAAATTCCAATTTTTGTGAGGGTGTAATTTTCAAGGGGTACGTTAATTACCAATGATATTTTACGAAAAAGTAACTATACTGCTATGTGTAAAAGCACAGAAAAAGAAGGCTGAGATTTTATTCTTTCTTTGAGAAATTACTCTCTGAAAATCGATCTTGATTCAATTGCGTTCCATAGATATAGTTGCAAATATTTCTCAAGTAAAAACCTAGAAGGTAGGTAAATAATATTTCGATTTGTAGGTTGGAGTATATTAAATCCAATGCTGTTTATTCTAGAATGCTAGAACAAACCAGAGCTGAATAATATTTGAAAAGAGTAAACTTCTACCAACGCGAAAAATGAGGCACGGCGTAAAACAAAAACGGCCGCCATTTGTAAACCAGATACAATAAAAATAAATCAAAGATGCTTTTGAACAGCCAAAACACAAGGAAATTTATATACAAAATATGAATTTTTTGGAGATGGTCGAGCGACCTGTGCTGGACCTCTTAAAATGGATTGACCCAGTAGTGCGATGCTGAGGTTAGAAAATGGATTTGCAAAATTACGGTCTGAGGCGGATTTTGTTAGTCTCTGTGGAGATGTTTTAGCTTTTTTAGTAATTATAGTTAATTTAATTCTATTCATATTAATATTAGGAATTAAAATTCCCCCCAAATAAGTTAACATTTTTCGTTGAAGCACATTGGAGTTGTTTGTTTCGTAGTAGGTTTTTGATTGAGATGATTTGGTTGAGTGGTGCAGGTGGCTCACCTGCGCGACGCAGGCGCCGATGGCGAGCGGCCGGCGCCCCACGCGCGCCAACGAGAAGCTGGCGCACGCGCCCGCCACCACCTGCGCGCCGCCCAGCACCACCGTCGCCTGGTAGTTGTCCAGCGTCACGCCCGCCTTGTCCACCACGTGCACGGCGTACGCCACCAGCACGTAGATGCCTGTGTCCCAGTCAGAGATTCAATCATTGATTGATTCGTTGGTTGGTTGTTAGCGATTCCGGACACGTCTACTACTGAGGTCATTAGTCCAGTAAGTGTAGTGTATGTTTTTCTTTGGGAGGTGGCGGTGATCATACCCCTCTGGATGGCGAGATCCGGCGCCGACCTACCGTCGGCTAGCGAGGTTTCGTCTAACCAGGTATCTCCAACCAGCGGGACACCGCCACATCCGGGACAAGTTCTAAGTCCATGACTGGTCTCCCGGCATACGTGGTAGTGTGATGCATGTTAATGTAAATCTGTGTGTGTTTAAGAGGTAATTATAGGATAAGGAGGAGAGAAAGGAAAGATCGCAAGCGCTCCGTGGCCCGTTTCGTAGGGTACTTCGGCATTTGCGTGGTGTTGATCGGAGAAACCACGGAAGACTACCGACCAGAGCAGCCAGCCTGTAGAATTCGTTTCCGAAGAGCGACTGAATTCGACCTAGCTGACAAACTAATGACGAAAATCTTGCCACTGTCGGGACTCGAACCTAGGACCTCCCGGTCAGAGGCCCTGCGGTGACATCAGTTGATGCATTGAGTCACCTTCCCCGATTTTATTGATTCGTGATTTCGGCGCGTCAACTGCGAAGGTCGTTAGTCACGTAAGTGTAGAGCTTCTTTTTTAACGCGGGAGGCGGAGGCGATCATCCCCCGGTGACTGACGAGATCCGGCGCCGACCTACCTGTCGGCTTGCGGAATTTTCCCCCAACCAGTCATCTCTCGCAAGCGGGGCACCGCCCCAGCCGGGGCAATCTCTAAACTCCCGACTGGTGTCCTGGCATGTGTGGTAGTATAGTGCGTGTACTGATACAAGTATATTTCACCAAAATGATTTTGCCTTTTCGATCTTATGGCTTGAGACATTCCTATGCAGAATCCGGTCAGACCTGTGTGATCCATATTTGTGACCATCTTTTCGTCTGATAAATTAAGAATGCGTATTTTGGTTTTTAAGAGAAAGGGTTTTGGGCATACTGTTAGTGGGGATTTTTATTACTAGACCACTTCAATAGCACATACTTGTTTTGGACATTTTTGAACAGAAATAATTTATATGGACGTTTTGAATTGACCCATTTGGACAGATTATACTAAAACTGTGAAAAATCATAAATCTCAGATATCCTATGAATTGCCGATGAGCTCTTAGAAATATTAATTGATTTGTGGTCTAATATCACAATATCCGTATTTTTACTGCACACCCAATGCATGAGACAACTGAGAAACCCGAGACTAAAGTGCGGAAATGTAGACTCAGTAAATACAAAATTGGGAGTTATTCTCCTAACAGTTTACAAAATAATTCTGAGGAAGATTTTTGTATGTCCTAGAGGATGAACTTCAGAGTGGAAAATAATATTCATTCAAAATACTTTCTACAGGAAACGAATGAGGCTCAAACGGTAATAGCTTATCAAACACAATTGCTGGGTAATGTAAGAGGAGAAGAGGCCTTGATTATGTACGGAAGCCCGAAGGAAACTTTTAAATGTACCAAAACTAAGGTAAGGAAATGTATTGCAGGAATTTCGAGCGAAAAGAGGTCATAAGAATGGAAGAGACTCGGATTGTGTTAGGCAATTAAGGAATCGGCATTTCTCCTAGGTTGGCGCCGTAAGAAAAGGAAATGAGTATTGCCACTATAATATCTCTACTATAGATATCATGGGGTTAGCGAGGGAGGCAGGAAAGCAACATTATTTATTGGAGGTTATTCATTCCCTTACAGGCATACATGCAAAATATCCACGTTGCCCGGGCTTTCTTCATATATCCTTGTGAAAGAGGAAAAAGATCTATTTTTATATAAACCACAGTGATTAAGATTATCTTACGAACTGCTACTGGTCACCAGCGAATCTATTTGGTACCAGTTCTGCTGGCAGAGGCCGCTACTGACCTCTGCCGGGATAAATTAGGAACCAATTTGCTCTTAGCGACAGCCGAAATATAATGATCGCGGTATATCTACCAACATATTACTTAAATTAATTATTTTCCACATTTGTTTTGTATTCATCTTTACCAAACTTTGCAAGAACACTGCGAGAATCCTGGTGAAGATCCTGTAAAAATATCGTATCTTTGCGTACACTGCGGTTTGTGTTATGGATTTCGGTTACACGTCGTTCAATTATCTTTTATTAGTGTAGATTAATTTGCATTGGACACGAATAAACCAAAAGTTAAATTGGACATGAATAAACTAAAAGTTAAATATTCTTACTTTCTTTTCCTGACAGTTGTAGCAAATACGGTTTTAATTATCATAATTACGAGGGTTGAATGCTGGAATGAAGGCAGAAAGGGAGAAGTGAAGAAGAGAAACCCCTGGGAGACTTGAGAGCGCCACGGGGCTCGTGAGAAGGAAGCGGGTTGCTTGTTTTCGGGCTTAACTGCTATGGTCATTGGCCCCCTTAGTATATTGACCGTTTATCCTTGGCTGGATGGCGAGATCCGGCACAGATCGGCATGTCGACTGGCGAAGGAATTCCCCTTCCGAGTATCTCCCCAACGGGACACCGCCCCCAGACGAGAGAAGCACTTAAGGTCGGTTCCGACTGATGTCCCGACAGATGTGGTTGACTAGTGCTAGTAAATGTGCCTTAAAAGGGGAAGGACGAGGAAGGAAAGATCGTGCACGGTCCGTGGTCCATGTGTTAGGGTACTACTCCGATGTGGCGGTGTTGATCGGAGAAACGCATCGATCAGAGCAGCCGGTGAATAGACTTCTCCTCCAGGCAGCGCAATGCGACCTGTGGAAAACGCGCGGCGAGCCAGAAGCGGCAGGGCGAGCGGGTGCGTGCTCACCTGTGATCTGCTGGAAGAGGAAGAAGCCGTTCATGATGAGCAGGGGCTTCCAGGCCTCGGGGCGGGCGAGGCCGGCGAGGGCGGAGGTGGCCGGGCGGGGCGGGGCGCCGGGCGGCGGGGGCGGCGGCGGGGCGGGCAGCGCGGCCAGCTCCGCGGCGAAGGCGGGGGCGAGCGGGGCGGGGCTGGGCGCGACCCCGCGCAGGCGCCGGAGGGACGCCTCGGCCTCGGCGGCGCGCCCTGCCACGCCCACACAACACGCTCATGTCGCCTGCCCTACTCGCTGCGCACCAACAAATGTTACAAACTTCTAGAGCGTGAAGAGCGGTCGATTGATTGATTACTGATCCTGGGAGCGTCAACTGCTAAGATCATCAGCCCCATAAGTGGAGTGCATTTTTATCGCGGAAGTCTGTGATCTTCCCCCGCATGCAATTTCCCGCAGTATAGTCACAGGCAAAACGTGATCATCTTCGACTACTCTGCTTGCTCTAGGAGTTGTAACATTTGTTCGGGGACACCCTGCATTTATCCATTTCTTGAGGCACTTCCCGGCCAAGATCTCATTTGGATAGGAATTGCCAGAGAATTTTATTCTGTCGACGCACCATATCGGGCACGGGGATGTTCCGGCGTGGTTTCCGGTCAAATGAGCTACAAGGAATCGGACAAATAGGAAAATATCGGCAAAAAGGGTTCCGCCAACACATAGAGAAGGTAATAACATTTTTCGTCTACGACGCATACTTTCACCTGAAACTAAGCGAGTTCGTTAAGCTTTTATGTCGCAATGTGTTGACTTACTCTACCACAATACAGATAAATAAATGGGAAGAGATATGCCGATATGGCAAAAAAAATAAAAAATTGAATCAGATAGGGTCGTTTGACAAACAAATACAAAACATTGTAATTTTTAAACCCCTTCGCTCTTCTTCCGAGTATTTCGTTTATTCGTCAAGTGTGCAAATGCAACAATAACCACCATCCGCTTTTGAACTGACATAATTACAAAAATCTGTCATCTTTGTTCTATAATAAATAACTAAACTGTGTCTTAGCTGTGGCAATACTAAAAGTGGTCCCATGCATTACCTGAGGGAGGGTTCCGCCTCACTTTTGATTTGGTTGTTTTTGACGATTTTGATAAAGTAATAAATTGATATAACTAATAACATACATGTGGATTTAAAGAAAATAAAATATTATTCAATTTCGGTCCCTGTGTATGAAACAAATATTACCTTTCTGGCATTAATATTTGTTTTTAAGAAGAAAACCTGATAGGCGTTTATGTTAAATAAATATACATTCAGAAGATTATGATGCATTAAATTATATTACAACAAGACTTAAAATATTACAAACATTTCTAAAATATACACTGAAGGTTCAGTTTTCAAGTTAATATTCCCTTTTTTACATGCGCATCCCAAGGTGCTGTAATAACGTAAATTATAACAAATTCTGTAGAGAAATTGCATCGTATTTTAATCAAAAAGCTTTTCATAAACGGTAAAAATCATTTTGAATTCCTAAAATAATAGAAATCATTACGTTTTAACCTATACGAGTAAATGCCACTCATCGGTGTGCGTCTGAGGCTTTGCTGATAATGTTGGAGTTAGAGATATAATTAATCTACAATTGGTATTTTTGCTCGATAAAACATATATGCGTGTGTGGTAATAAGATTCATTAGTGATTCGGAGCGCATGATCTGCGAAAGTCATTAGTCCCGTAACAGTAGTGAATGTATCGCGAGAGGTGGCGCTGATCATCCCCTTCTGGAATGTGAGATCCGGCACCGACCGAACCGTCAGCCTTAGGGATTTTCCCCAGCATATATATCTCGCCAACGGGGCAACGTCCCAGCCGGAACGTGCTCTAAGCTCCTGGCAGACTCTTGGACGTGTAGTACATGTGTGTGTATGTAAGTAAAGGGTGAAAATAGGAAAAGGAAGAGGAAGGAAATATCGCACGGTCACTGGCCTTTTTGAAAGGATACTGCTCCGGCATTCTCCAGTGTTGAGCGAAGAAACCACGGGAAAATATCGATGAAAGCAGCCGGCTGCTAGAATTCTACTCCGGACAGCGACTGATTTCGAGTTAGCTTTGTAGCTCCTGTCGAAAATCGTGCCGCCGACGGGAGTAGAACTCTAGGGCCTCTCGGGCCGACACACGGCAATGATGTCCTGAACTGCCGATACAGTTGAACAGAGTGAAGGTGCAAAGCGTGCTTTTGGCGTGGCTCACCGCGCTGGCTGAGCCACACGGGGCTCTCGGGCACGACGAGCAGCAGCAGCGGCACGATGACGGCGGGCCACGCGGCGCACGCCCACGCCACCACGCGCCAGTCGTCGCGGCTGGCCGCGCCCGCCACGTACACCACCAGGATGCCCACCGAGATGGCGATGGACGACCACGTGACGAAGACGCCGCGCACGCCCGCCTGCACCGCCTCGCCCAGGTACACGGTGGCCGGCACCGACGCCAGCCCCGTCGCCAGCCCCGTCAGGAAGCGGCCCACCAGCAGCGCGGCCACGTGCGCGCGCCCCGCCGCCGCCAGCAGCAGCCAGCCCAGCAGGAAGGGCACGTTGAGCGCCAGCAGCAGCGGCCGCCGCCCCAGCCCGTCCAGCAGCGGCCCCACCAGCAGGCAGCCCACGGGCGTGCCGATGGACGCCATGCTCGCTGCAACACACAGCTCTTGCCACTCTTACGCTCTGGCCACTCTTACGCTCTGGCCACTCTTACGCTCTGGCCACTCTTACGCTCTGGCCACTCTTACGCTCTTGCCACTCTTACGCTCTGGCCACTCTTACGCTCTTGCCACACTTACGCTCTTGCCACACTTACGCTCTTGCCACTCTTACGCTCTGGCCACTCTTACGCTCTGGCCACTCTTACGCTCTGGCCACTCTTACGCTCTGGCCACTCTTACGCTCTGGCCACTCTTACGCTCTTGCCACTCTTACGCTCTTGCCACTCTTACGCTCTTGCCACTCTTACGCTCTTGCCACTCTTACGCTCTTGCCACTCTTACGCTCTTGCCACTCTTACGCTCTGGCCACTCTTACGCTCTGGCCACTCTTACGCTCTGGCCACACTTACGCTCTGGCCACTCTTACGCTCTGGCCACTCTTACGCTCTTGCCACTCTTACGCTCTTGCCACTCTTACGCTCTTGCCACTCTTACGCTCTTGCCACTCTTACGTTTTGCTTAATTTTACGTTTCATTACTTTACGTTTGCCACTATTACGCTCTTGCCACTATTACGCTCTTGCCACTCTTACGCTCTTGCCACTCTTACTCTCTTGCCACTCTTGCGCTCTTGCCACTTACGCTCTTGTTACTTACGCTCTTGTCACTTACGCTCTTGCCACTTACGCTCTTGCCACTTTCGCTCTTGCCCCTTACGCTCTTGCCATTTACGCTCTTGCTACTTATGCTCATGGCACTTACGCTCTTGCCACTTACGCTCTTGCCACTTACGTTCTTGCCACTTACGCTCTTGCCACTTACGCTCTTGCCACTTACGCTCTTTCCACACTTACGCTCTGGCCACTCTTACGCTCTGGCCACTCTTACGCTCTTGCCACTCTTACGCTCTGGCCACTCTTACGCTCTTGCCACTCTTACGCTCTTGCCACTCTTACG